>ML822192.1:0-49246 GCA_009831015.1 Picea engelmannii | reverse complement strand
TAGAATTTGCATAAAATAATTGGATATTTGAATTCCTCTTGGGAAAATACCCTTTAAAAAAAATCATCCAAAATAGAGTCCGGGAAGTAAATTTATGAGCATTCTAAATTCGGCCATTTTTCAGGGTTTTCTAAAAAAAGTTGTGCGATTTACATAGTAAGTTATTAATAAACCCTATTTTCCATTGAAGATTTCTTCCAAGAAAGATGTATTTTACTAAAAAAAGATGATGTCCCTAGTATTGAAGAATTCAGAAAAGACAGGAAGTCATCTTGGAAAGAGAATTGGAAATATTGGGTAGAGTGTAAATTACAAGGTGATGCGGCCATTTGGTGGAAATCACTTTGCTATAGCCAATTGATGGCACTTTTTGATGAAGAATTTGAAAATTTACTTTTAGATAAATAATATTATGCTGATAAAGGGAGCAACAAGGGATTATTTTCATGTGGCAAATTTATATTACAGGTTCATTGTTGTATTAATAAAGAAAATGACATTGTTTCTATTAACCCTAGTTGCCAACAAAATTTTATCGATATTCAGTTGGTTAATAGATTACAAGTTCCTGCAAATAATATTCACAACACACCGGTTGAAGGTGAAAATGTTCAAATTTTTAAAGATTTGAAGATCACCATGGAAAAATATGTGTTGCATTATGATTTTCATGCTATAGACATGGTTGACGTGGATATTGTTTTGGGATATCCTTGGATGGAATCGGTTAGTACAATTAATATTGATGTGCAAAAGAAGCTTCTAAAGATTTGGTACAAGAAAAATAAAATTACATTGCAAGATGTGTCTCTTAGTAAGCAAGAAGGGATTATGGGGGAAAACAAAGAAGTTATTGCAGAGTTTGAAGTTGAATTAGAAGTAGACTCTACAGAAGGAGACTGTAACAACCTAGGTTGTGAAACTCCATTTTAAGTAATGTATTGTTACAATGTTGAGAGACCTGAGTTCCCAAACAATTATTTAAAGGGACAATATGCCTAAGAAATGTAATGCTTTGATCATTATTAATAATAAACACATTGTTGGTTGCTAGATGGACAAGGACTATAGTTATAGGGGGCTATGATTCCACAAGAGAGGGGGCTTGAGAGGCTAAATGTTATTCCTATGTTAGTCACATTTTTTCCTAAAGGGGGGAATTGGTTATGTGAGATTCTTGGGGAGGCCAGGAGGTTCTTGATTTCCCCACAAACATACTTAAACCCGCCCCTGGTCCGATTGTGGGGTTGGTCATTGGATTATCCGCTCCGTCACCTTTGTGTTACCTCATTATTACCCTCACACACTCCCATGCACTTACCTACCTCCTCCATCCATCCTCACCTACATATTGGTCTCGAGAAGGGGGACTGAACTGTGAAAGAATTAGCCATTGGATAGCTAGTTGTAGTGGTTGTTGGTGTGATCCAATCGTTCCTTGAGGCCTGCATGTCTGAGATGCAGTGGCCTTTGTCTAGCATGGCTCACAGCTGCGAGTCCTCAGAGTTCTAGCATTGAGATTCTAGACCAATTGCGCTGGAGGCCCGAATAAGGAGAAGGATTGCCTGAGGGACTGCGTGGCAGAGAAAGGTGGAGGTCCATTCTCTCAAGTGGTGCAAGCTAGGTAGAAGAGAGATGGGTACTTGGATTGTTGTGAGTGTTGGGAAGCCTGTGAGATCTTGAGAGCTGACTGGTTTGGGAAGCCAAGTTCACTCTGGAACTGTCCTTGTGGATTCATAGCCCTGGATATGGGGTGACGCTGTTGTTGATATTTGGAGTAGTAGTGTCTATGGTTGGGTGGAACGTCCTTGGTATGCAACTAGTTGGTGTCATCTTTCATAAAGATAAGTGCTCTTTGTTGTGATATTATTATCTGTGTATGAATGTTTTTTCGCTATATATTTAATTATGGTTAATTGAATCTTTAGAACATGCATGCTTGCTAGATATTATTGTGCATGTCATTAATTCTCTTATCTTATGCATATTTAATAAATAAAGAAGGTATCAGTCCGAGAAAGAAGTCCAAGGGTGGGCTTGCAGGTAGCATACCCCGGCCTGTGGCTGGCGGGGTATGTTACAGATTCGTATTAGAGATTCAAGTTGAAACATCAAGTTGGGTCTATTGGTCAGAGTCTCATGGCTGAGATCGAACTCTGACCATGAAATTGAAAATCTCAGGAGGAATGGCGTTGCAGAAGCTACGCAGGAGACGAAATGTCATAGATCCTCTGTAAGGGTTCAAAGGATCGTGATCGTTCCTTTTGAATTCAGGAGCGATCACCACTATAGGATCAGGAGAGATCCCAGATCGTTGGATCGGAGGACAGGTGAACAAGGGTCATTTGATAAAAAGGAAGCAAGGTTAAGGTCGCAATCATCAGATCCCATTGGAGAGAGAGATCAATGGCTAGCAGGAATTGCAGGGAACCGAGTTTCATGGGAGTTAATTTCCCAAGGATATCTCGCAATCCAAACCACGGTTTCACCAAGGGGTTATGTGTCAATGTCAGGAGAATTGTGGGGTGAAAAGTGGGTTACTCCAAACCGTCGATGCGCGCCCTCGCAAATTGAAAGGCATGTAGTGATGTGACATGTTATCACTTGAGCGACGAAACTCCAAAGAGTCGAAGTAGCTGGGAACTATCAATCTGTAAGAGGACATATATCCACCAATCGTGTGCTCTAGATAAAACACTCCAGGAAAAAATGAGCGAGGAAGGGATTTGAATTTTGAGACTTCCGAAACCTGAAGACCCAAAAGGATCTCGATCGTCGATCTGCCAAGAGCCACGCGTCACTAGATCCAGGGCTTCGAATAAAATCCAGTAGGGCCAGATATCTTTTGAAGTTTGATATTTCCAGAGTTCATAGTCCTGAAGGAATCATACTCATCGATCCACGAGAGACACGCATCAGAAGATCGCAAGCTTCAGACAAAAACATTTTTCTAAGGAAAAAGGTTGAATTTTGATATCTCCAAAGTCTGAGGCCCCGAAGTAAAACATAGACATCAGATTGAGGAGAACACGTGGATAAGATCCGTGAAATCTGGGTGAATACCTGAAGTGAATCTTAGTTTTCCAATCCAGGAGGACACATGGCGACAGATTGGCTAGTTCAGGAATTCGGGGTTCGGGAGAATTGGAAGTGTTCTTGTATGAAAACTCCCGAAGTCTCGAAGCCTAAAGAGCCAAAGTGGTGGGGCATGATGACATCACCTGGAGGTGATGTGGACCCCATAATTCTAAAGTGACATGGCTTGTGAACGTCACCTAGGATGACGTGGACACATGGGATGTGTGCCACGTGTCAGTAAGATTTGAGCATTTGGAATATTGAAAAGTTGATTAGAACGTGACACATGTCCGCTTGCAGCATTTCACCACATGGCGATAGATCGTGCAGTCTAGAGACTGGGCACTCTAGAGGGGAAAGATGTGACAGTTTGTGTTGGGTCGGAAACTCCCAAAGGCCCGAAGGCTGGAGTACATATCGACCGTTGATTCCAGAAGACACACGTTGAAGGATCGTCGGCTTCAGGTGAAAGCACTTTGGGAGAAAGTGCAGGAGGAAAGTTTGAAACTTTCGAAGCCCGAAGAGACGAAGCAATTCACAGCCATCGATTTGTGGGAAGACACACGTCGACAGATCATGAACTCTGGGTAAAAACATTCCAGGAGGAGGCAAGCAAGAAAAGTTGAGACTCTTGAAGTGTGGATTCCCGAAGTGGATCTCGATCGTTGATCATGAACGAGGACGAGGACCATTGATCCAGTCCTGGCTAAAACTTTCGAAGTCCCAAAGCTCTGGACAAGTTCTTTTTCAGCTATGCACGGGGTCATGGCCGTGGTCATATCCTAATTAAGAGTTGAAGGACGAAGGGCTAAGGGCTGAATTGGTTGTCTTTGAGATAGAAAGGTGCTAAGGAAGGATTTAGCCATGGTTTCTAGTCATGGTTACCTAGGAAGGTGGTTTGAAGGAAGCGCCTGCACAGGATGAAATTCTGTGTCAGCCAAGGATAACAGGACACTTTTATTTTTAGAGAATGGGGATATGGTCTCCATGAACAAAAAAAATAAAGAGACCTGTAGCATGGTTTGGCAATTTTGTTTATCATATGCATAATTATAACAAAATGGTCACTTGCACATTTTGAAGAATTAAGGGGCTTAAGCACATCAACTCAGAATGCATATTGAGAAAATTGAAGAAGGCGAGGGAGCCTCCAGTCATGATAAGGAGGCTGAAGGCCAAAATACCAGAGTTGGTAATGCAGAGACAGAGTCCAATGGACGTAAGGGAAAAGGAGAGAAGGAAACATTAATAGAAACAGTAAGAAGCTTGAAGATGGAAGTGTAGATCTACAAAGAAAACAACGAGAGACTGATGAGAGAGAAAAATCAGATAAATGCTCGAGTGTTGTAGAGCTTGAATATGTTGCAGAGGAAAATGAAGAAGGGTTTGAACTCAAGACAAGAAGAAGAAATCATGTGTCATGAAAGGAGAAATGATCGTGGAAGAGATGGTTATTCCAGAAGTGCTAGCAGAGATCATGGGCAACACTTACCTCCTTACTCAGAAATAAAGTTGTGTGCATCAGATGATCCCGTAAGCAGTCTAGAGATGTCCCCTGTCAGGCAACAAAGAAGGAAACAAGAGGTAGATAGTTTGCAAGGAGAGCGGAGGAAGCTCAAGTCAGCCTCCTTTGATGGAGAAAGAGAAAGGGAAGATGATTTTGAAGCATGGTTGCTTGGGCTTCGGAGATATTTTTAGTTACATAACTATTCATCAAAACTAGAAGCCAAGATTTCCACCTACCATTTACATAGGAAAGCTACAGTGTGGTGGGACCAACTGAAGCAAGTGGATCATGTTAATGAAAGTAGGATCACTTGGAAACAGTTCAAGAAGTACTTCCAGAAGGAGTACCTCTCAGAGAATTTCTATGACAAGAAAATGCAGGAGTTCTTTGAACTCAGGTTGGGAAGCATGACTATGGCAGAGTACGAGAAGAAGTTCTTGGGATTGTTAAAATATGTCGGGTTCATTGGTGATGAGAAAGTGAAAATACAAATATTTATAAGTGGATTGCCAACCTTTTATAAGGAAAAGATCAAGTATGATGAACCCAATACCTTTACTGAGGCCATCAGGAAGGCTAAATACATGTATGAGCAAGTCCAGGGAAGAGAATCCCTGCAGAAATCTTGGAAGGACAATAAAAATGTGAATTCCAATAAGAGGAGGAAAGAATTCAAACATCCCTTCAATAGGAATGAGCCTAATAGAAATCATCAAGATCAGTATGCTATGGGAGATTTCAATAAGGAATATTCCTCGGGAAAAAGGGGAAGACCACCAATCCAATGCTGGGGATGCAAGGAAGATCACCTATATAAGGATTTCGCACATAGAAAAGACAGAGTGAAGACTGTGCACAACATCCAAGAGGCTACAATAGTCGAAGATATGGGAAGAATCTATGCAGCTTTAAATGATTGACAAGCAGAGTAGCAGTCCAATATGATCAAGGTGGAAGGTAAGATCATAAATCAACCCGTTTCTATTTTGATTGATTTAGAAAAAATCCATTGCTACATTGATCCTAAGATAGTGAATAGATTACATTTGGAGAAAAGTAAACTTGGAAAAGAATGTTTGGTTCAGTTAGCCACTGGAACCAAAAGAAGAATCCATGATATGGTCAGAAGTTGTTCCATAAGTCTTAATGGCGTGAATACTAGTATTGATCTAAATATCATACCATTGGGGTTTTATGATGTTTTGATTGGGATGGATTGGTTGGACAAGCATCACGTTGTCCTAGATTGTCATAACAAGACAGTTACATGTCTTGATGGAAGTGGAAAACAAAGCACTGTGAAAGGAGTTCCAAGACCCATCTCTATAAGGGATATTTCGGCCTTACAACTGAAAATATATTTTTGAAAAGAATGTCAATTGTATGCATCTCATGTGGAAGAGACAGATAATACAAAGGGGACAAGCCTTGAAGATTTCTCAGTACTACAGAAATTTGAGGATGTATTCCAAGAAATACTCGGATTGCCACCAAGAAGGGAGATAGATTTCTCAATTGATTTAGTGCCAGGAGTTTCCTCGGTGTCAAAAACACCTTACAAAATGAGCACACCAGAGTTAAAATAATTACAAATGCGGTTGGAGGAATTGTTAAAGAAAGGGTACATACGTCCAAGTGTTTCACCTTGGGGAGCACCAGTACTTTTTGTCAAAAAAAAGGATGGAACCTTGAGGCTATGTATTGACTTTCGACAGTTGAACAAGTACACTATAAATAACAAGTATCTTCTACCCCAAATTGATGACCTCTTTGATCAACTAAGAGGAGAAAATATATTTTCAAATATTGACCTAAGGGCAGGATACCATCAGGTAAGAATCAAGGAAGAAGACATTCATAAGACAACCTTTAGGACCAGGTATGGGCATTATGAACTTGTAGTGGTTCCATTTGGACTGACCAATGCACCAACTGTCTTCATGTGCTTAATGAATGGCATATTCATAAATTATTTGGACACGTTTGTCATAGTATTCCTAGATGACATACTTATCTATTCTAAGTCTGAAGAGTAGCATGAACATCACTTAAGATTGGTATTGCAAGTACTGAGAGAACATCAGTTGTATGCCAAGTTGAGTAAGTGTTATTTATATCAAAAGTAGATCCATTACTTGGGACACATTATTTCAGAGCAGGGCATAACAGTAGACCCAGAGAAGATCAATGCCATTAGAGGGTGGCCAACACCCATAAATGTGTCAGACGTCAGATCTTTTATGGGATTAGTTGGCTACTACATAAGGTTCATAGTAGGGTTCTCTATGATTGCTCATCCCATAACGTCTTTGAAAAAGAAGGGAACTAAATTTGAATGGACACTCAAGTGTGAAAATAATTTTAATCTGTTGAAGGAATTACTTACTAGTGCACCCGTGTTAAAGATTGCTGACCCAAATGAAAGTTTTGTGGTATGTAAAGACACTTGTAAGGAAGGAATTGGGGGAGTCCTCACGTAAAATGGACATGTCATTGGATATGAGTCTAGAAAGCTTAAGGAACATGAGAGGAACTATGCCACACATGACTTGGAACTTGCTACCATTGTTTACACCTTGAGGATGTGGAGGCATTATCTCATGGGGAAGAAATTCGAATTAAGAACAGACCACATTGGTCTGAAGTATCTTTTTGAATAACTGACCTTGAATGCCAGGCAAACAAGATGGCTGGAATTTTTAAGTGAATATGACTTTTATATCAAGCATATCAAGGGAAAGGAGAATAAACTTTTCAATGCACTTAGTAGGAGAGTGCAGCTCATGCATGCTACGGTTTTCAGCGTGCATCAGTCAGACTTGAAGAGAAATATTTTAGAAGGTCTTGTTACAGATCAACATTACCTACAGGTAAAGGAAAAATTACAACAAGGAGATGTACAACAAAAAATAAAGGAGTATGATATAAAGGAAGATGGATTACTCATGCATAAAAATAGAATTTATGTTCCTAGTTCTGGAGAACTGAGGAATGTGGTACTGAAGGAAATGCATGATGTTCCTTATGTTGGACATATCGGTTACCAGAAAACAATTACAGTAGTAAGAAGTCAGTTCTTTTGGCTGGGAATGAAGAAGGATGTTGTTGATTACATCGCTCGATGTATGGAATGTCAGAAGGTGAAGGTTGAGCATAGGAACCCAGTGGGTTTGCTGCAACCATTGCCAATTCCAGAGAAGAAATGGGAAGTGATCACCATGGATTTCATCATAGGATTACGTAGAACAAATAAGAAACATGATTCAATCATGGTGGTGGTTGACAAATTAACAAAGGCTACTCATTTTTTGCCTATGAAGACAACGCATACAACGACTAATGTTGCATAAATTTTCATGAAGGAAATTTCTAGGTTGCATGGGATACCTAGGACAATTGTCTCGGACATAGATACAAAGTTTACCTCCAACTTCTAGAGGGGATTGTTTAAAGGATTTGGCACAAATCTAAACTTTAGCACAACATATCACCCCCAAGAAGATGGGAAAACAGAGAGAGTCAATTGAATAATTGAAGACATGTTGATAATGTATGTGATGGATAAACCATCTAAGTGGGAAGATTTATTACACTTGTTTGAGTTTGCATATAACAATGGGTATCAAGCTTCATTGAGAATGAGCCCATTTGAAGCCTTGCATGGTAGGGAATCCAATACTCCAGTGAGTTGGGACAACCCAACATATAGAGTGCTACTTGGGTCAGAGTTGCTCAAGGACATGGAAGATCAGGTGGTCAAGATTAAGCAGAATTTAAAGGCATCTCAGGATACAAAGAAAGTTTATGCAGAAAAGAACATGACAGCTAGAGAATTTAAAGTAGGGGAGCATGTACTTTTGAAAGTGAAGCACCAGAAAATCTCTTTGAAATTGGGTATTTGTACAAAGCTGGTAGCTAGATTCTATGGTCCATTTGAAATATTGGACAGAATAGGGCCAGTTGCATACATTCTTGTATTACTTGCTTCTACGAATGTGCATAATGTATTTCATGTATCTTTACTAAAGAAATATGTACATGATCCTAACCATGTTATTGATTGGCATCTAATTTAGGTAGAGACGGAGGGAGACTTTCAGTTTCAACTAGGATGGGTATTGGACAGAAAGGTAAAAATGCTCCAGAATCAAGTTATAGAGCTGATAAAAGTTCAGTGGACCTGCTACGGTCCTGAAGATGCTACCTGGGAGCATGTAGATGCCATGCGGGCAGAGTACCCACAAACCTTTAAATAAATTTGATATTTTGATCTCTATTTTGTATATGCATTGAGGACAGTGCCAAAATAAGGGGGAGGGGATGTAACACCCCAAGTAGTGAATCCCAATTTTAAATAATGTATTGTTACAATTCTGAGAGGCATGAGTGCCCAAACGATTATTTAAAGGGCCAGTATGCCCAAGAAATGTAATACTTTGATCATTATTAATAATAAACACATCGTTGGATGTTAGACGGACAAGGACTAGAGTTATAGGGGGCTATGATTCCATAAGAGAGTGGGCTTGATAGGCTAAATGTTTATTCCTATGTTAATTACCTTTTTTCCTAAACGGGGGAATTGGTTACGTGAGCTTCTTAGGGAGGCCAAGAGGTTCAATTGATTTCCCCACGAACATACTTAAACCCACCCGGTTTCGATTGTGGGGTTGTTCATTGGCTTGTCCACTCCATCACCTTTGTGTTACCTCATTCTTACCCTCACACACTCCCATGCACTTACCTACCTCCTCCATCCATCCTCACCTATGTACTGGTCTTAGGAAGGGCGACCGAACTGCGAAAGAATTAGCCACGAGATAGTTGGTTGTAGTGGTCGCTGGTGTGATCCAATCATGCCTTGAGGCTTGCATGTCTAAGATTAAATGGCCTGTGTCCAACATGGCTCATAATTGTGAGTCCTGAGAGTTCCAACATTGAGATTTCAGACCAATTGCGCTGGAGGCACGGATAAGGAGAAGGACTGCGTGGCAGAGAAAGGTGGAGATCCATTATCTCGGGTGGTGCAAGTTGGGTAGAAGAGAGCTCGGTGCTTGGATTACTGTGAGTGTTGGGAAGCCTATGAGAGATTGAGAGATAACTGGTTTGGGAAGACAAGTTCACTCTGGAACTGTCCTTGTGGATTCATAGCCCTGGCTTGGGGGTGACATTGTTGTTGAGATTTGGGGTAGTAGTGTCTACAGTTGGGTGGAACGTCCTTGGTCTGCAGCCAATTGGTGTCATCTTTTATAAATATAAGTTCTCTCCGTTGTGATATTATTATCTGTGTATGAATGTTTTTCCGCTATATATTTAATTATCATTAATTGAATCTTTAGAACATGCATGCTTGTTGGATATTAATGTGCATGTCGTTAATTCTCTTATCTTATGCATATTTAATAAACAAAGAAGGCATCGGTATGAGAAATAAGTCCAAGGGTGGGATTGTAGGTAGCATACGTCGGCCTGTGGCTGGCAGGGTATGTTACAGAGACGAAGCAAATCCATAGGAAGGACATATTAAAAAATCCAACGAGATCATTGACCCAAAGGAACATCATGTGGAAGAATTGAAGAAAAAGGACAAATTCCTACAATTGTTGTATATCGTCATCCACATCATATCGAGAAACAATAGTCATCAAGGAAAGGGCGTAAGCATCAACACACTTATGCACCGGTAGGGAACTAGAAATGAAACCAATCAAGAGGTGCATGGAGGACTACGATCACTATAGGAAGACCTCGAGCTAGAGAATTAATCCCATGGAAACACTAGCATGATGTGGCACAAGATCATGGTGGCAAGATAACTATTGGAAATCATGTTCATCTTTCATTAAGATGTGTAACATCCCTACTATAATCCACAGTTTAATTAATTCTTATGAAGATATAATGTGTGGCTACGACCAAAGAGATTTAATATGCAAATTGTGTTTCTATGTTTTAATAATAAAATATGATGCTAGCTACTAAGGGGACATGGATAGAGATGGGGGATGAATTAATCCACAAAATAGGGGAGGGTCTAGGATAATGGCCAAGAAGGGTCCAAGGGGGGAATTACCCATGAATATTAATCCAACCCATTATCCTAAAATTGTTATTTGTATATGAACCTTCTAATCTCTAATTGAGTGTTTTCAAAGCCAATCATTGAATACATGTAAGAGGGTGGGTGTGAGTGGTGACATACCAAAGTTATTGGGCACATGAAGGTTGAGTACAATCATCTTGGGGAAGTGTGTGAGTCAAGAAAGGAAATCCAAAGGGAGGAAATTTGTATGGGTTGGGATAACCATTTTTACACATTGAGTTTTTGTGCATGAGGAGAAAGTACAGAGAAAGAAAGAGAGCTTGGAGCTGTTGCATCCATGGAGGGTGAATTATAGAGCATGTTGGAGTGTATTTGGAGCGAATTTGAGCTAGATAATTAAATATCCAGGTTGTCAGTCCTGAAGAGTGAACTCATGGGCGAGTTGCACTCTAACAACAAGTGTTTGTTGTTGGTTTGTTGGCAGTTTTCCTAGTAGTAGGTTCCCTTGAGTTCCCAACTAAGAGATCCATGGCTACTTGTGCCAGAGAGACCTTGATAAATGAATGGGATGCTTGAGGGATTGCGATTGGTGAAGGGGTACATTCCTTGGGTTGGGAAGGTAAAGCGGAAGAGAGATGGTGGAAAATCGAGATAGTTGTAGGAATATATCAGTGGGTTGTGAGTTTTATGAGTTGTGAGTGGATTGTGAGAGGCCACCCTCTTTTTTGGACTACTAATCTCAACTCGGGGGTAATTTGTTGTTGACATTTAGAACAACAATTCTATAATTGGGTGGAATATTCGTCCCAAGAATATGGTTGCACAAAATATTTAAAAGATACGTGTTTTATCTTGTTAATGTGTATAAATATTGTGCATGAACTCTGTGTATTTGAGAATGATTTATATATTGTTGTAATGAAGTTTATTAGTTGCATTCATGTCTATTTATCAAGTTGTAGATGCATGTAATTAAATGGTAATAGATAGTAGTTATTTTTTTCCATAGTCTGTAGTTGAAAGCTACAGGAAATTAGTTAGTTATAAAATAATTAAAATAGTTAACATAAATTTCTTTTTTGAGAGTTTCCCACACCATAATGTCCCTCGGTTGGGTTGGGGGAAGTTACATTATGGTATCATATCCCTCATGTTCAAACACTAGGATTGTATGGTCCAATACGACTGCAAATTGGTCAAATTTTCTGCTATAGATTTGTCTATGTGAATTTGGGGGAAACAGAGAAGAATTCCCTAAATTCCTGAGTGAGATCCGAGTTAAATTCCTCGGGACAGTCAAAGAAATGATCTGAGGCATGAACCTAGAGGTTGCAAAGTCAAAATCTACTTGGAATGGTCTAATTTCATGTTCTAATGGTTGTCAAAGTGTAGAAGAGAGTTTAGTGGATTGAAAATCGAGATTGTGATTGATCTCAATATCGACGACCAAGATTCTCTATGATAAATTAAAATTTTTTTAATGCTTTGGTTGTTTGAAATTTTGATCAAATTAATGGCCAGGATTCATTTTGGGTTTTTTTTGAAAGGTATTAGATCAACATTCTAGATTAATCAGAGGAATATCAAAAATTTCTAAGTGTCAAAGTTCACCAAGACAATCGTCGATGGTCAGGTCGACTAAAATGGTGAATAGTTTGGTTCAGCCAAAGTACATAGCTGACTGTCGATGGCCAATAGTTAGTGTCGATCAAATATTGTTAAGCATTTTCAATCACTGATGGCTGATGGGTTGGTGGTTGGGCGTCATCCGATTCGACGAAGTGTTTCGAATCAAGGAACAAAAGTGTTCGGGTCATCCAAGAGAATTAATCGATGGTCGATGGGGGAAAGGGGTGATGACATGTCATGCCATGTCAACATCCAAGTATCATGCCATGAAACCCAAATTGACACCTCAGGATGATGTGTCATGTCACGTCAGCACCCAGTGTCATGCTACATTAGCAGTGGCCATGTCAACCAACAAAGGTGGTAGATGGTAGATGATCAGATTGACTGATTTGGGGAAGTGTTTTGGATAATTGTTGGGGATTTTGGATCATCGATGGCCCAATGGTTAGATTTTATCCAAATCAGTGAGGAGTTCCATTATCTAACAAATATCTTTGACAATCAACGGTCGAATCGATGGATTTAGAGTTGTGTGCAAATTGATTGTCGAGGGAATGTGTCGATGGTCAATGGCCACGTCGACAGATCGACGAAAGTGTGGTGCACACCCAAGAAGAACATAGTTCCCTGATGAATGATGTAGCATGAATCAAAAAATCAAATTCCACGTGATTTGAGATCAACGATTCATATTTAAAGGGATGTTACAATAGTAAAATAGATAGTTTATGCGCATTTTTGTGGTTTTTGAAGGTCATTAACTTGTGAGGCAATTTTGAGGCCCTAAATGACATTCTTAGCCAATAAAAACCCAAGAGAACATAGTGTCTCTACAACTCAAATAAAATAATTCAGAGAGAGCTATCTAATGAGCTAAAGGGTTCGCAAAACAGAGCTCGTATGAGAAAGTTACAACCAAAATAGTAAGGGTAACATTTTGGCACCAGATTTACTTCTGAAGGGCATAAGTTCATGCTTAGAAGTATGTTTGGGGAATGGGAGTAGTTGATATAAATATTATGACCCATAGAATCCAATGATGAAATCATATTTTGGTTATGAGTACTTGAAAATGTGTATGAAGAGAAATAAGACACCTATAACATGCAGGGATAAATTGGGTAAAACAGACTAAACTTCTCTGGACCATAACTTTCAGCTCAGAGTTTGGATTTGAGCAAAAAAATAGTTGAGGAAATATATTGAGGAGTATAAGACATATGTCAACCCATAATTTTGAATTGGACAATATATTTTATCATAAATTAATAAATAGATTTATGTAGCAGTAAAAGAGTGGAAATTGTAACATGTAAATGTTGTAACTTTTTTCTTAGAACTCAGATTGAGGCATGAGTACATTTGTTGGAAAGATTTTTTAGAGAGGAATTCATATAAGGAATCATAATTTTGATTTGGTTCATTATTTCCTCCATAAATTGATGAATAAATAACTTGCATCCTAATGGATGGAATGTTTTATGCTATGCATGTTTCTAACAATAATTATTGCTTGCACATTTCTTGCATAATTAGAGGTACATGAAAGTAACTTTGGTTCTTATATGAGGACTGGAGTTATGTAATATGCCCAAGGATATTATATCCATGAGGAATAGGTCATAGGTATGCATGTCAACATGGGGAATGTTGAGACATATTCAAATGGAAAAAGAGATAGGAAGGAGCCTTTCATTATGAGAAACCTGCATAGAGAAGTGCAGAGTTGTAGATATGATAATGAAAGGATTATGAAGGCTCATGAAGAGATACTTCATATATTAAAAATGTTGCATAAGAAAGTCAACAAGGACTCTGGAACCAAGAAAGGAGCTAGTGCTAGACAAGTGTTAGCATCAACATCCCATAGCAAAAGGGATGAGCATGCAAATGATAGGAAGTTAAGAAGCATGAGTAGGTGTCATCATTCTCCAAGGAAATACACTAGAAAAACTCATGCAAGTTCAGGGCCAAGGTGCAGCCCAAGTGTTACACATGAAATTTTCACACCTAGGTACTTCGCCCTAAGTGTCGTGAAGTGTCGTATAAGTGTCGCATACACCTTGACACCATGGAATAACCTATGTCACAATCCCTAGTCAATATGGAGGAGGGATATATTACATGAAGGCCAAAATACCAAGTACACTTGAATTATTATTAATATTCATGGAAAATGAATTGATTAAGTGTGAGAATCAAGTGCACATGAATTATTATTAATATTCATGAAAAAGAAAGTAATTAAGTGTGAGGATCCACCTCACATTTGGTTTCCTATTTTTTAGGGAAGGTGGAGGATCTCATGGATGGTTGAAATATTTCCTCCTTAAAATCCTTAAGAAATATTTCCTCCCCAAAATCCTTAAGAGATATTTTCTCCCTAAATATCTTAGAGATCCCTTTCTTAGTGTATCTGATGAGAGATCTTCTCCATGGTGGTTAAACCTCCAAATCCTATGTAATGAGGGGTTTCCATGGAGGAGGGGGAATGGAGATTGAGAATTATACCAAACTTATGATCTCATGAGTGGTATGTCATTTGGAGCATCAACATTCTATGCATGGACTGTTTAAGCAAGGGTTTGGACAAGGAGAACTTTATGAAGCTGTTGCACTCACATCTATGGTTGTAAGTTTTCTTCATTGTTGTTCTCATTAATATAATATGCTGGGCCTGTTTCTTTCAAATCTATGTTTGATCTCACACGAATTTGTCTCTAATAGATAGATCTATTTCGAGCTAATCTCATTAGAGTAGGAAGATGGTTGTATCTTTGTTTGTCTACAGGGCTTATCGAGGAGTTTAAGATTGGAGCTCAAATCGAACTGTGCAGGGACAAACACCGGTAAAAAGGTACTTCTTTTCTCCTTCCTCCTCACACATTAGTTTATCTAGATCTAAAAGGAAGTTAGTGTCCATGTTAAGCACCTTCTGTCTTAAGAGTTAAGAGTCTAGCTCTCAAGAGGAGATCTACCTATCCGCAGGGAGATTTTCCTACAATAGAAATTGGCAACTCCAGTGGGGATCGAATCGAAACTTTCAGTTTTGGTTTTCCTCATAGACCTTTTCTTTCCCTTTGTTCTTTTTAGACCTTGTTCACCCCGTATGTTTGATTTCATATGTTGATTGAATCCTTATTCCATCACATACACTCTGAATGCCAAAGTTCAACTGAGTTTTTGAGTTTTTTGGACAATTTTATGGGTTTTAGGACACCAGTGCTCCCCTACCTTGTTATCAAAGCACCAACGCTCCCTGAAGGTCTTAGACAGAGCATTATAATTCTCTGGTGCCCCTTACACTAGAGCGCCAACCTTTCTTTGCAAAAAAACCCTTCCAGAATTGTATTTTTTGAAATCCAATCTCTGTTTTTCCTTTGCTCAGCTTCTTTGTGCTTCAATGCTTCTTCCTATTGACCTTTGACACTCTGTTTTATGAGAAATAAGCACTTTGTTGTTCAGATTTTGTGACCTTCTTCCTTATTTTGAGGTTTTCTTCTGTTGAGAACTTGGAATCAATCCACTGCTTTCTTCTCTCTTATCCAACTGAGCGAGAACTCTGGTGAAGGGCATCATAAATCTGTGGATCATCTCATTTGGTTCTTTGAGGTCATTGTTCTTAAACATCTGTCTTTTGTGTGAATTGTTTGATTTTCTTTGTTCTTTTGTTTTCTCTTTGATTCTTGTTTCAATCGTAGCAAGAGGGTGTGTTGTTTGTGCGAAATCTGCTTATGCTTGTCTGAATCTCCTTGATCTGAAAGGGTAGTTGGCAGGAGAAGTTTTTGCATTGAATTAATCATCATTCACATACAAAAAACAAAGATACATCTTAGTGATTGGTTTTCATATTAGAAGGAATTTTTGAAATGTTTCAGCATTACATTGGATTCAATTGAGAACAAATTGATTGAGGACATTCCATATTAGTGTTTGATAGTGAAAACGACTCTTTCTCTTTCCCTTAAATAGGCATTCATTGAAAATAAATGATTGCTTATCATATTTTATGCATCTTTTTGGGAATTGAGTCATCATTCCATCAGTTTCACTTTTATACACCCTTTGAGTAAAGAACAACTGTAAAACGAACGCTATTTAAAAATTATCTAGAACATTTTTGTTTTTAGGATCTTCCACCAACAGTAGACTAGGGTTAGAACTTTGGATTAGGCTGTGAGTACAACTCTCCAAAGTTTCCAAAACAAGCATTAGCATCCTGAGCTAGGGAGAGTCAAATCCAATTGTCATATTGGTTTTCTGGGATCCCCCTCTCACATAGGGGTTACGCACGAGGTCACATTCGGGCGAATTACAGAGATTATCCCTCCGTGGTTCAACTTTTTGTAGTGGTCAAATCGTATATTGGTGGTCACTTGAAGGTATACCCACGATTATGTGTGGGAGCTTCTCAAGTTGATTTCAGACTTGTTATCCTGCCCATACGTTTCGGATCGGACTGTCGACTATACCCACTTAGGGACTCACTGTGAATTGGTGTCTTTAGTTGCCATAATATTTAGGTACTTACACAAGGTGACGGTGAAGGAAAGTCTCATTGTACCTGGAATAGACATTGGTCAAACTCACTCGGGCTCCTTGGAGAGTAAATCCACAATTACTGCGTGAAAGCTTGCACCAAGGTGAAAGTCCGTTAAGGAGGTCACCATTGTAATTATTCCACCATATCCTAGCCCATTCTTGACTTGATCACACGACGTTGGATTTTATCACCAACTAGTACGATTATCGAGAGAAGTTTTGTCTGCTTGGTTGATTCCTAGATTTTATTAGCGTATGCTATTTCTTTTTGTTAGTTGGCCCTAGATTTTTAGTGTGTTTTGTTATTCTCCACAATTGAGCCTATAGATGATAAAGGTCTTCACCAATCACGTAGGATGCAAGGGATGCCTCCGGAAGGCTATATACCCTTACCTCCTAACTCTCCATAAGACAACTATCGTAGAGAGGTAGAAAATCAATTCGACGCTGGAAGTGTTATTGCTTCTCTGTTAGATAACTTAGAAGGTGCTTTGGTTACGGTTGAAAATCCCACTACATCTGTGTCGATAACCCCTCTCAAACCACTTTTGGTTCGTTTAGACTCCCTTGGGAACATCATAGATGAAGAGGTCCCACGATTACCGAAGAGGACTTTTACCGAAACATATATGGGATCCACAGAACCAATCTTTGGTGATGAGTATAGAACTCTCGTTCATCCTAGCATCGCAGTAGATACTAATCCCACACCTTCTCATTCTGTATTGAGGACTTCATTGGGACGCGATCTCTATGAACATTTTGAATCCTTTCGACAACCCTTTCATCCTCATGACCGTCCTAGTGAAACATGACCATCCGGTCAAACCATGGATCACCCAGTCGATCAGGTTATTAACCCTACTATTATGCCATCACAAGTCCATCCTAATGCTAGAATCATCACCTCTACTCATCTCCAAGGCACTTCAACCCCTACCCCAGTTTCTACAATATTTTACTCTACAGCTCCACATGTTCCACATGATCCTGCTGGAACATCTTTTCTCCCAAGAATGCAGACCCCTGCTGGCCAAACACAACCAGCTGGAGCGAAACCACCATCTAATGAACCTTTCCCTCCTAGAGGACTACCTTTCCATGGTGGGCCTACCCCTCCCGGGGGACAACCCCCTTTTCATGCTCCTCTTGGAGGGCAACCTCTGTTTTCCAGTCATATCCCGGTCATAAATCCACCATTAGCAGGGGGCAACCTTTGTTTGCTGGAAACCCTTCACAATCCTGGGGAATATCTTCAGGAGGCACTTTTATTCAACCCCACGTTGGGGTGTACTCATCTCATAATCCACTAGGAGGAGTATCAAATCATATTCCTTTCGGAACATCTTACGGACAACCTTATCCGGGCGGCATCCCAAACACCACCTAGAGTTCTCTGGGACCACATTCTTATCCTCCTCACGGGTCTAATGTGTATCCACCTCTGGGATATACTCCTTACCATTCTCAAGGGAAAAAAGTTTATCCTCCTCACGGGCAAGCAAATCACCCAGCCTATAATGCTCATAACCCACCGGGTTATGCAAATATTTCTCATCCATCATCGAATCCTACTTATCTTGGCCAACAACAACCGTATGTAGGAGGACCTACTAGTTACAACTATCCACCTAACCCAGTTTATGGTCCTACTGGTATTCCTATGTCGCACTAGTATCATCCGCAAATTAACTGACAGCTACCTTTCCTTGTGAATTTGGATCTCCCAAACTTGTCTCGGTTAACTAATGATCCTATTTTTCATTCACCGTTTTGGCCAGTCATTCTAGATAAACTTCCTTCAGATATTCCAAAATTTGATGGAAAATCTAGCGAAGATCCAA
Source organism: Picea engelmannii (assembly GCA_009831015.1). Taxonomy (NCBI): domain Eukaryota; kingdom Viridiplantae; phylum Streptophyta; class Pinopsida; order Pinales; family Pinaceae; genus Picea; species Picea engelmannii. The sequence continues at coordinate 30,600 of ML822192.1, read as the reverse complement.
ACAACCATGTGATGAATTTCTATTTGTGGTGTTCATCAAACTCCCTCATGGATGATTTTGTACATTTGCGTCTTTTCTAGCGAACACTTATAGGCTCGGCAGCAAAGTGGTATATTGAACTACCACGTGCTTCTTTTCATAATTTCAATTCCCTTGCCATGTCTTTCCTCAGGCACTTTCAACTACCTATTCGCTACAAGACGAGTACTTAACTCTTGACCTCCCTTCATCAAAATGACTCTGTGCATATCTCTGACCATATTCATGAGTGGAGGCGACGATGAAGGATGATCAAGGCAATCATTCTTGACATATTATTGGCAGAATGGTTTACTAAATCACTGTTACCCCCGATCGCTCGAGATGCTACTATGGGTTGTGCAGTCACTGAGGAACAACCCATTACTCGGGCTCAGTACTTAGATTTGGTTTATTCACAATCTGTTACTTTGTATGATTTTCGTTCGAATGCTGCTCTAGCTAATACCGATCCATCTAAACCATCATCCTCATCTCATGCGGATGGTGTTATCGGTTCCGTCAAAACTCAATCTACTTCCCAATCGATCACACTCTCCTCTACCTCCCCCAAAACTCAGATCTTTGAGGTGAATGTAGTTTAATCTGCCCCTTCACAACAATCCGGAGGTAAGAAGAAGACAAAAAATAACAATGAACAACCAAAAAATCAAGCTCAAACACCTGCTATCGAAAAGCAACCACAACGGAAACTGAAATTCCCGTGTATCATTTGTGGTGATGATCACTACACTCGAGACTATCCACTTCACAATGAAGTGGCCAAAATTTTCCAAGAAAAGTCACAACCCACTGTACTTACTCAACCTTTTCCACAACAACAATCCATGGTTGCTCAAACCCCCTCTCCTAGGGGTAGTTCTAGCCATCCTAATGACGAAGCCTCGTCGAGTGCACACATTTATATGTTTAATGGGATTAATTTTACTACTCTCTTTAAGACACATGACACACCAGGTAACCCTGACAAAGGAAAAGACACTAACGGTACCGATACTTTACCAGATCCATCACCCTCCTCCGTTAGTCTTCCATTGGTTAATCCTCCACCTGGACCACTTCAGATTGAGAAACCTACTTTCGACTCTATCTTACACCCTCCTAAGAGCACTATACGTAAAGCTACCTTTAATCCTAGTTCACGTGCCACCCAGAACTACAACATTGTTGAAGATTTGGCTCAAGCACAGTGTGCTGTGTTTGCGTTAGAAGTTCTACAGCACTGGCCCAGTCAATGTCGAACACTCTTGGCCTCTATTGGCGCTGTTGATCCTGAGTCGTCCAACCATATCATGTTTAACCTGGACAATTATACGTCTTGACTCTCCCACCAACTTGCTTTTCAAGTTGATGTTGTTGTTCACAATCAACAAATCCACCAAACTATTTTGGATGAGGGAGCCTCAACTTGTGTCATGTATTTAGTGTGTTGGAAAGGTTTAAAATCACCCGCACTTAAAAAATCCCCAACGATGTTACGTGCCTTCGATGGGTGAGGTTTTCATCCCCATGGGATTTTACAGTCCCTGTCCATCCAATTAGGTGGCAAAACTGTTACTGTTGATGTCGAGGTGGTCGATGCTCCCCTTGATTACAACTTGTTACTTGTAAGAAGTTGGTTTTATGCTATGACTGTCGTTGCTTCATCGGTATTTCGATGTGTACAATTTCCTCATCAAGACAAAATTGTCATTGTTGATCAATTGGATTTCTGCATGACCGATGCTCACGTTCCCTCTACCAACAATATTCCTTTCTTGGGAGACCACAAAATCACGTATGAAAGCGTTGGTGTTGGATTACTGAAGGATTCTAGCCTCATGGGTACCTTCCCTACACCACTTCCACCGACTACACATCATATTGCCACCATCGATTTGATTTCGACCATGGTTTATCAATCTTTGGAATCATCTGACCCTTGGATTGTACCTAGTCCGTTGGAATTCGATGCACTAGGTGACACCATGCCACTTATTCTAGCTGAACCATCATACATTTATATCCATTCCACTTCTCCCTCGTCGGATGACCAACATCTATTGGCACCCGACAGTTCCTCGATGCAATCACGGTTGAGTTCCTTGTTGTCTGCGATCGATTACATTTCCCCAAATTTTTCTTCAGATGAATCTATCATGGAAATGTTGCGTATTGATGAGATACCTTGGGATGATAACCATCATCGATCCTCTTTTCTTCGCCCTCGTGAATAAATTCAGGAAGATATACACTCTATCTCCCCTCCTGATGTTGATTTTCCACCATCTCCCGTGATTTCAACTTCCGATGATTTGGATCCGGTAGTGGACATGGTGATTTCTTCGGTAGGGTTATTGGAGCCTGATCTCCTTACCCCTATCGTGACCCTCGACATGTATTCCTTCCCAAGTGATTATCTTCCATCCAGTGAAGATCTCTTGGAAGCCATGACCGAGTTTTGTCCCTTGACATGGTATCCTTCCAGAGCGTTATTCTCTTGGAAGCTATGATCGCACAGAGGCCTACGAGCATAGTTTTTCCTCTCTGTAGCAAGATCGTTAAAAAATGAAATAGAGGCTTTGAGCATAGTTTTCTCTTCTATGTGGTAAGCTCGTTAAAAAATGAAACAAAGGCCCTGAGCATAGTTCTTTTCTTGTGTCAAGCTCATTAAAAAATGAAATAGTCACCTCTCTTGAACCTTCTTTTCATCCACCCTTCTCCTTTTTCTCATATAGTAGAGAAATTGGTGACAACCTCAACGTCGGTCAATGAATTGAAGCTTGGAGGGATGTCTCCAGCCTCTGATGATCATTGTGGAGTTAAGTCACTAGCTTTCAAGTTGGGGGCATACCGAGCTTAGTCTTTGTTCTTTCTCATGCTCGTAAATACATGAGAATGCATCTGGGTAAACTTTCATCTCTTTTTCGAACCTGTATGGATACATGAAAAAGGAACCCCTTGGAGTCTCCTTTAAGCTTTTTTCAGACTCTCTAAACATGAAAAGATTGTCGAGCGACCTTGTTCTCTTCATGCTCGTTAAAGTATTTGAAGAAAACGTTTGTTGAGTGATAGTTTATCTCTTTTTCGGTCTCATCGGACTACTTTATGAAAAAGGAACTGAGAGAGTTCTCTTTTAAGTGTTTTTCCAAACTCTATAATCATGAAAAACCTTTGAGTTTTCTATCTTTGGAGTCATTAAACAAACATCAATAGGCCCATATGGGACCGAACCCTTACTTCTTTCAGTTCGTTAAACAAAGGAAGAGGAACTTACCAAAGGTGAGTTATATCGAGCATGTGTTACCCTCCTCGAGATCGTTAAATTAAAAAGAGGTACTCGTCTATCTGGATGGGGGAAAAATTGAAGGAAGCAAGCCAAGCAGTTTTTTAAAACATTACCAGTAACTCTTAGAGTCTCCCTTGAACATGACACTTTGTCTTTGCGCACATCCTAAACTGCTGAACCTCTGCACTGAGCCATTCCTATGAGTTTTTATTACTCCTTTGGGTCACCCGACGAAAGTCACAATATCCACTGCATCATCTTGTTTTGGTCCATTTCATGTTTCTGTTGTTGTGCCTCAGTGTTCAAGGGAAGTATCTGCCTCAAGAGTCAACCATCACAAATATCTTGTTTCAATACCTGTGTCAGTCCATGTTCATTTGATCTACCAATTACATCTCTGTGTTTGTTTCATGTTGTTGATGGGGGATACATCAAGGCCCTCCTTCGATGAGTCTATTCCTATCGATTTCAACACATTATCCAGGAACTAGACTTAGAAACCAATTAGTACTTTGGGACCTGCATGCCTCAATGGAAAGCCTCCTCACGTTTGACAATGAGTTTACATAATTGACCTCTAATCGGATGATTCCACGGATGTTCGACTTCATCTCATCCATTCACATTCGTTGGAATGTACTAGAGTACATTGGGAATCATTGACAGCAATGGTGATCTCCCTCATGCTTGTTAACGGTTTACATCATTGACCGGTAATCAAGTGGTTTATGCCATGTTCGACATCAGGAAATCTATTCACATGGTTAGATTTGTACTACATCGGGATCAGTAAAAAGACCCTGGGTTGAGTCATCACTCTTATATGTACTTTGCCCAGGTTGCAAAGGAGTTTCTTTTGAACAATGACACATATACTGTTACATAGATCCACTTTGTATTGGTCGTGGCCATGTCTTGTCATCGCATAGATCCACTGTGTATTCTTCATGGCTACGATCAGTTCAGGTCATGGGAGTATACATCCACAGTGTATCTTCAGTGGCTATACCTTTTTGTCAATATAATTATGGATCCGCAGTGTATTTTATGGCAGCCATATCTTGCAAGTATTTATCACCCAAGCATAGGTATGTCTGCCTTGGATTTGAAACATGTCATAATATTTGTTGGATGTTTGTGTGAAACTTCTATCAGGTTCTCCGGGTCCACACTCTTGCTTTAAATATTTGTAAAGTGTTTCTGCCATCATTCTCTCTTCTGACCTCACACTTTAGGGGGCATTCTGTTACACATGAAATTTGCACACCTAGGTACTTCAACCTAAGTGTTGTGAAGTGTCGTATAAGTGTCGCATACACCTTGACACCATGGAATAACCTATGTCACAATCCCTAGTCAATATGGAGGAGGGATATATTACATGAAGGCCAAAATACCAAGTACACTTGAATTATTATTAATATTCATGGAAAATGAATTGATTAAGTGTGAGAATCAAGTGCACATGAATTATTATTAATATTCATGAAAAAGAAAGTAATTAAGTGTGAGGATCCACCTCACATTTGGTTTCCTATTTTTTAGGGAAGGTGGAGGATCTCGTGGATGGTTGAAATACTTCCTCTTTAAAATCCTTAAGAGATATTTCCTCCCCAAAATCCTTAAGAGATATTTTCTCCCTAAATATCTTAGAGATCCCTTTCTTAGTGGATCTGATGAGAGATCTTCTCCATGGTGGTTAAAAATCCAAATCCTATATAATGAGGGGTTTCCATGGAGGAAGGGGAATGGAGATTGAGAATTATACCAAACTTATGATCTCATGAGTGGTATGTCATTTGGAGCATCAACATTATATGCGTGGACTGTTTAAGCAAGGGTTTGGACAAGGGCAACTTGATGAAGCTGTTGCACTCACATCTATGGTTGTAAGTTTTCTTCATTGGTGTTCTTATTAATATAATATGCTTGGCCTTTTTCTTTCAAATCTGTGTTTGATCTCACATGAATTTGTCTCTAATAGATAGATTTATTTCGAGCTAATCTCAATAGAGTAGGAAGATGGTTGTATCTTTGTTTGTCTACAGGGCTTATCAAGGAGTTTAAGATTGGAGCTCAACTTGGACTGTGCAGGGACAAACAACAGTAAAAAGGTACTTATTTTCTCCTTCCTCCTCACACATTAGTTTATCTAGATCTAAAAGGAAGTCAGTGTCCATGTTAAGCACCTTCTGTCTTAAGAGTTAAGAGTCTAGCTCTCAAGAGGAGATCTACCTGTCTGCAGGGAGATTTTCCTACAACACCAAGCGTGTCTCCTTTTAGGAGGAAAACAAGAAGGTCTAAGGTAGACATCTTGCAAGGTGAGGTCATGAAGATTAATAAGCCACCAAATTTCAATGGTGAGCATAAGAAAGGAGAAGAGGTTGAGGCCTAACTATTGGAAATTAAGAAATATTTCTAGCTGTATGATTACGCCTCACAGGTTGAAGCTAGAATTTCCACCTACCACTTGTGGGAAAAGAAAACATGTGGTGGGATCAAATTGAGCAAGCCAATAACCTAGATGAGAAGAGGATCTCGTGGAGAAACTTCAAAGGATTCTTCCAAGAGAAATATTTGTTCAAGCATTACTATGAAAGAAGGATGAAAGAGTTCTATGAGATCAAGTTGGGAACCATGACAATGGAGGAATATGAGAAGTGGTTCTTTGAATCGTTGAAGTATAATGACTTCATCAAGGATGAGAAGGTAAAAATATAAAGGTTCCTAAGTAGGTTACCTTCCTTATACACTGAAAATACACAATATAATAACCCCAATACTTTGGAGGAGACCATAAGAAGAGCAAGGAATCTTTATGAGAAGAACAAAGGAAGGCTAGTGTTCCAAAAGGCTTGGAATGACAACATGAAAGGGAAATAGCATTGAAGGGAGAAATGTTTTAAGCCACCCCTATTCAAGAACAACACCCAAGAAAATCAGCAAGGTCATTCAACCCAAAATGAGCACAAGACTATAGATTCATTTGGAAAGAGGCCAAGGAAGTGACTTGCTCAATGTTGGGGATCTGAAGGAAATCACTTATATAGGGTTTTCCCTGACAAAGGGGAAATAATGAGGATTTTACACAACATTCAAGAGGATGAATAATGAAATACATGGGAGGAAACATGCAAAGTATATATGTAGCCTTGGTCAATAAGCAAGAAAAATATCAATCCCCCATGATCGAAGTGGAAGGTAAGATTGATAACTAACCCATAGCATTTTTGATTGATTCTAGAGTTAGCCATAATTATTACATATATGCTAACATCGTTGAAAGATTTAACTTGCAAAGGAGTAAGCATAAGAAATCTTGGTTAGTTCAATTAACCATGGGAGCTAAAAGAAAGATCAATGAGTTGGTTAAAGATTTTCAAGTAGACATGAATGGAATTAACACAAAGGTGGATGTAAACAATATACCATTGGTTCATACGATTGTCGAATTGACATGGATTGGTTGGAAAAAAAAACACGTTGTCCTAGACTATTACAATATGACAATCATGTGTCTCAATGAAGAAGGGAAGCATGAGACAATTCAAGGCATTCCAAGGGTTGTAGTTATTAGAGAAATTTTAGCTATATAGTTGAAGAAGAGTTTCATGAAGGGATGTTAGATTTTTGTAGCCCAAATGGAAGAGGAAATCAAAGATAATTTGGCAACCATTGAATACCATCCGGTATTAAGAGATTTTGAAGATGTTTTTAGAGAAATACCAGGATTCCACCAAAGAGAGACATTGATTTCTCTATTGAATTGGTGTCAGGAGCTACCCCAGTGTCCAAGACACCTTAGAGAATGGGCACACCAGAATTGAAAGATTTTTATATGCAACTTGAATAATTGTTAAGGAAGGGGTATATTCTCCCAAGTGTGTCTCCTTGGGGAGTCCTGGTTCTTTTTTTGAAGAAGAAAGATGGAACCTTAAGGATATGTATTGATTTCTGATAGCTTAATAAGGTCACCATAAAGAAAAAATATCCTTTGCCAAGAATTGATAATTTGTTTGATCAACTGAAAGATGCATGAATATTTTCCAATATTGACTTGGTCTCAAGTTATCATCAAGTAAGGATAAAATAAGAACACATAAAAAATATAGCATTCAAGACAAGATATGGGCATTATGAATTCATGGTAGTGCCATTTGGACTATCAAGTGCTCCAACATGTTTTATGTTTCTAATGAATGGAATGTTTAAGGAGTACCTGGATAAGTTTGTAATTGCATTCCTAGATGATATATTCATCTACTTCAAGTCATAAGAGGAACATGAGAAACATTTAAGAATGGTGTTGTAAGTTTTAAGAGAGCATAAATTGTATGCTAAGCTAAGTAGGTGCATCTTTTACTAAAAGAAAAATCACTACTTGGGGCATATCATTTCAACAGATGGGATAGCAGTGGATCCTAAAAAGATAGAGGCCATTAGAGGATGGTCATTGCCAAATAATGTGACAGAGGTTAGATCATTCATGGGTCTTGTTGGTTATTACCAAAGATTCATAAATGATTCTCAAAGATTGCAAGTCCAATCACTTCTTTGCAAAAGAAGGGAGTGAAGTTTGAATGGACTTCCAAGTGTGAAGAAATATTTCAACAATTGAAGGAAATATTGACAAGTGCATCAATATTGAAGATTGAAAATCTGGATGAAGGTTTTTTTGTGTGCATTGGTGCATGCAAGGAAGCACTTGATTGAGTTCTTAGTCAAAAGGATCATGTGGTATGCTATGGGTCCAGAAAATTAAAAGATAATGAAAGGAATTATGTTATCAATGATCTAGAGTTAGAAACAATTGTACATGCATTGAAAATGTGGAGGAATTACCTTCTAGGTAAGAAATTCTAGCTAAGGACAGACCATTGTGGTCTGAAGAATTTGTTTGGACAACCAACATTAAATGCCAAACAAACTAGATGGTTGGAATTTTTTAATGAATATGACTTTGAAATTAAGCATATAAAAGACAAGTAAAATCAAGTGGTTGATGCACTCAATAGGAGAGATCATGAAGTGCATGTTGAATCCATTAGCATGTATAAGACTGATCTTAAAGATCAAATTATTGCAACAACAAATTCAGATCAACATTATCTAAAAGTAAAAGAGATATTACAGCAAGGAAATTTTCAGCAGTAATTTAATTCATATGAGCTGAAACAAGATGGCATTCTCATGTACAAAGGAAAAGTGTATGTGTCAAATTCCAGTGAGATGAAAAGTACAGTTATGAAGGAAATGCATAATTTTTCATATGTCGGGAACCTAGGATATTAGAAGACAATTGAAGTTTTGAGAATACAATAATTTTGGATAGGAATGAAAAGGGAAGTGGTTGCTAATTACATAGCCAAATGTATAGAATTCCAAAAGCTGAAGGCATAGCATAGACATCCAATAGGTTTGCTACAAACATTTCCCATTCTAGAATGAAAGTGGGAAGTTTTCATGGTTGATTTTATTACAAATCTACCTAGAACAGTGAAACAACATGATTCCATCATGGTGGCGGTGGATAAATTAACTAAGGAAGCACATTTAATTCCAGCAAAGACTACACACAAGGAAACAACTATTGCATAAATATATATGAAAGAAGTAGCTAGGCTATGTGGAGTGCCTAAGTCAATAGTTTTAGATAGAGATCCAAAGTTTACTTCTAATTTTTGGAGAAGGTTTGTTCAAAGGCTTTGGAACAAATTTAAATCTTAATACATCATATCACCCAGAGTCAAAGGGGAAAACAAAGAATACCAATAGGATAATTGAGGGCATGCTCATAATGTATGTGATGGGTCAACCATCAAAGTGGGAATATTATATTCATTTAGTGCAATTTGCATACAATAATGGGTGTCAGGACTCATTGAAAATGAGTCTGTTTGAAGCATTGTATGGAAAACAATGTAACACACTAGTGAGTTGGGATAATCCACTAGACAAAGCAGTTGTTGGGATATATTTGTTAAAGGAAATGGAAGAACAAATGGAAAAGATAAAGCATAATTTAAAGGTTGCTCGGGATAGGAAGAAAAATTATGTAGAAAATAATAGAGTATTTAGATATTTTAAAGTGGACAAACAAGTTGTTTAAAAAGTGAAGGAAAAGATAAGTTCTCTAATATTAGGAAGTTTCCCAAAGTTGGCAATGAGATATTGTGGGCCTTTTGAAATCATAGAAAAGATAGGGAAAATTGCATACATGCTAGCATTTCCTGCATCCATGAGAGTCCATATTCTATTTCATGTACCATTATCAAATAAATATGTGCCTAAACCTAACCACATAATTGATTGGAATGTGATCCAAGTGGAGCATGAAGGGGATTTTTGGGTGGAACCAGTACACATCATGGATTGAGAAGTCAAAGTTCTCAGGAAAAAAGCCATAGAAATGGTAAAGGTTCAATGGACCTATTACGGTCCTTAATATGCTAGATGGGAGAATGAAGAAAACATGCAAGAGGAATACCCACAAATTTTTGACAATTTTGAAGAAAACATAATGCAAGACTCCATTATGAGCAACTAGAGTCCCAGAACCACATCTCAGAGTCCTACTAAAATGTGTTGGGGACCCTGATAAAACAATGGCTCATTCCTTGGGTTAGCTCTAATAAATGGATGGTATGTCCCTTGGGTTAACTATGATAAATGAATGGTGCATTCCTTGGGTTGGCGAGTTGAAAGGAACAAGAGATTATGGTTAGAGTTGTTGTTGGAGTTCTTAAATTGCATAATTTTTATTTTTAAGTATTGTAATGTAAATTTGCACGTATGTATATCCACATAGAGTGAACTGAGGATGGTGAAAAATTGTATGGGAGGGGTATTTTAACATACCCACTATAATCCTCAGTCTAATTAATGCTTATGTAGATACAATGTGTGGCTACGACCAAAGCGATGAAATATGCAAATTTTGTTTCCATGTTTTAATAATAAAATGTGATGTCAGCTGCTAAGGGGACATGGACAGAGATGGGGGATAAACTAATCCAAAAGAGATGGAAGGGTCTAGGATAATGGCCAAGAGGGTTCCAAGGGGGAATTACCCATGAATATTAATCCAACCCATTATCCTAAAATTGTTATTTGTATATGTACTTTCTAATTTTTGATTGAGTGTTTCCAAATCCAATCATTGAATACATGTAAGAGTGTGGGTGTATGTGGTCACATCCAAAAGTTATTGGGAACATGGGGATTGAGTAAAATAAGCTTTGGGAAGAGTGTGAGTCAAGAAAGGCAAGCCAAAGGGAGGAAATTTGTATGGGTTGGGACAACAATTTTTACAAATTTTGTTTTTGTGCATGAGGAGAAAGTAGAGACAAATAAAGAGAGCTTGGAGCCAGTGCATCAATGGAGGGTGAATTATAGAGAATGTTGGATCATATTTGTAGCGAATTGGAGATGGATAATTGAAAATCTAGGTTTTCAGGCCTGAAGAGTGAACTCTTGGGTGAGTTGTACTATACAAACAAGTGTTTGTTGTTGGTTTGTTGGTAGTTTTGCTAGTAGTAGGTTCCCTTGAGTTCCCAGTTGAGAGATTCATGGATACCTATGCTAGAGAGACCCTGATAAATTAATGGGATGCATGAGGGTTTGAAATTAGGGAAGGGGTACATTCCTTAGGTTGGGAAAGTCAAGAGGAAGAGAAATGGTGGAAAATTGGGATAGTTGTAGGAAGATATCGATGGGTTGTGAGTTTTATGAGTTGTGAGTGGACTATGAGAAACCACCCTCTTTTGTGGATTACTAGCCTCAGTTCGGGGGTTAATTGATATTGATATTTGCAACAAGAAGTATATGGTTGGGTGGAATGTCCATCCCAAGTAACGGGTTGCACAACATATTTAAAAGATATGTGTTTTATCTTGTTAATGTGTTATTTTATGTGTATAAATATTGTGCATGCACTCTATGTGTTTGAGAATGATTTATATGATGTTGTAATGAAGTTTATAATATGTATTCATGTATATTAGTGTGTTCTAGATGCATGTAATTAAATGGTAATAGATAATAGTTATTTTTGGATCTAATCTGTAGCTGAAAGCTACAAGAAATAATTTTTAAGATTTTTTTGCACTATAATGTCCCTTGGCTGGGCTGGGGGACATTACAGGATGGATGGATGGTCGTACATGGTACCAATTGGCTACAATTCTTGTCCATTCACATTGTATGGTTTCTTCTCATGTTTTGAGGATGAAACATTGTAACACCCTATTTCCCCCGGTTTGTAATTATAACTATACTAGCTAAGGAACTATGGAAGACTCAAAGGCGTGAATGTTTGATTTAATGGAGCTTTGTATAAAAGGTTGATGAATGTAAATTATGTTATTTTAATAGAAAATGGATGCGTTTTTCATGACTTATAGAAAGGGGATGTGCTAAGAAGAGACCACAAATGCTATGAAAAGGTGGTGGAGGGGACCAAGAATGGTTGCGTTAACCTCCACCGAACCAGTACTTTGCTGGATTTAATTTCTTAGGATCATAACAACCCTCTGACCCAGAAATGAATTACAATCAGGCTGGTAGGTGGGAATAACTCATCAAGATTTAATGAGGGGATGGGGTAGACCACCCATCTGTAAGGCTTCCAGACCTGACCACGGACTGGGAATTAGAGCCACGTGCAATCTTGCTGAGGAAGGAAAGAAGGGAAGCATTGTGGACAATGGGAGACCTGCAAAGAGTGAAGAGATGAGAGCCAAAAATCCCTCGGGTCCGAGGAAGGACTGAGAAAAATTGGAGTGAGTTATGATCCCAGAAAATAGAGATTGAGCTGGGAGAAGGAGAGTAACCTTCATCCCTATCTATTTCTGTATTGGGAGAAGGAGAGTAACCTTCATCCCTATCTATTTCTATATTGGGAGAAGGAGATCAAACTTTGTCCCTGACTTCCATTGAGATGGAAGAAAAAGATTGAATCTCAAAGCATCGTGGTCTAAGCTCGGGGGTGGCCCGTTCTAAAGCCATTAGGAGTAACTGAGCCTATTGTTGGATGGAAACGAGCACCCCTTTCAATAGTCGCATCATGCCTTATGGTTCTGATAAGTGTTTTCGTGCTTTGTGATATGAATTGGAAATAATGGATGCATGTGTATATCTATGTGTCTATAAATGTTTTCTGCATTGAAATGGTTAAGTTATGAGTATGCGTTTGTTCCCTTGAGAACTTATGCTTCTTATTGATTTTCCATATTCTCCAATTTAATCCCTCGAAGGATTTTCTCCTCGGGAAATTGTATCACATTCCCAGAGTCGAAGAAGGACTCTTGGCACTACTACCGTCTTGCTAACCTCACGTGTTTACTTTTCCCTATTTCAGAGCTTAAATTTCTGCGAGTTAGGGAGGCATTCCCTTCATACCAGTAGTCTAAGAGACTTTGAAATCATGCCTAAGTCCTTAACGAAAAACCCCACTAAAGAGTAGGGTTAATAGTCCAAGAGTCATCTGAAGGTCCTTGTGACCCGGGTCTAGGAACCCTGCACTAAAGGAGTTATCTCATGAAGGTTTTAGAACCTCGGGAACTCAAAGCTCTAAGATGTCAAATTTCAATATAGTCAGGTTACCTGAACTACCAGAGTAAAAAGAAACATAAACGACTTAAGAATCTGACAGTGGAGATGGATGCAATCCGTTTAACGGGACAAGAAGCCATCCCGGTCATCAAATCGACTCAAATACCCACTAGATTTAACGAATCAAAAACTAGTTGCTCAATTAAATCGATGGTTGGGAATCATTGCGGAGCATGAAGGTGAAATTAGAGGACATTCTAGTTCACGACCTGCAATCATCCAACGTCATTGATCTCATTGGGAATGGAATATCAATGACTAGGATTAGACTAGAGTCACGCGAGCACTTACTATATTGCAGACGTTGCACACCGCAATCACTGTGAACCGTCAATCTATGAATGGAGATCAATGATGGGGAATCATTGTGGAGCGCGAAGGTGAAATCAACAAATGCACTAGTTTTCAACCCACAATTCACCAACGTCGTTGATCTTGTCAGGCTAGAATATCAACGACTTCGGTTAGACCGAGTTGGGTGAGTACTTTTCATATTTCAGAGGTTGAGCTCTTTGATAAAGAGTGTGCACGTTGGGGTGCCACAATCACTGTGAACCATTGATCGACGAACAAATCGGTATTGGTCAGATCATGACCGTCATACCTAGAAAAGTTGCTAGGTGGATAGTCATGAGTTCCTTCAGAGATCTGCAGAGTAACAGAGCCCTTCTGTACCATCGATCTGAGAGAAAGGAAACGTATTGACAGATTGTCAAATTTGGGTGTAATCTCTCTGGGAGATAACGAGTGTGGAGAGGTCGAACCTCCCGAAGCCTGAAGAGCCGAAGTGATTTGCAACAGTCGATCTATGGGAGACACGTGTTGACAGATCATCAACTTCAAGTGAAATCACTCTCGGAGAAAAGGGGATATGTTCAACAAGAAATCCCAAAGGCCATAGAGCCAGAGTTCATCTGAGCCATCCGTTAGCTAAGGACATGTGTCAGTAGATCTTTCATTTTAGGAGATAGGTACTTCAGAGAAAAAATGCATTGGAGTATTAAAAAATATTGAAGCTCGAATAGTCGAAGTGATTTGTAGTTGTTGATTAGTGGGAGACATGCATCAATAGATCGTTAACTTTGAGTGAAATCATTTCAGGAGAAAGCAAGTGTGGAGAGGTAGAAACTCCCAAATTTTTAAGTCTCAGAGTAAACCGAGACCGTTGATTTGAAAGGATGTGTGGCGCATGATTCTTGACTTCAGAAGAAAATGCTCCGGGAGGAAAAGGCCGCAAAAACGTCTGAAGCTCCCAAATTTTGAAGTCCCAAAATGAAACTAAGTCGTCGATTTACAATGGATGCATGGCGCTTTATCTAGAACTTCGGGCACAGAGTACTTTGGGAGGAAAGGTTGTGTGAGCATATGGGACTCCTGAACATCGAAGTCCCAAAGTGAATCAGGACCATCGAACTCCCCGAGGACACACGACATCAGATGGTGCACTTCAAAGGATTAGTACTCTAGAGGTTTTGCGAGGAGGTGCTTCAAATTCCATCAAATCCTGGAGGCCAAAATTCAATGAGGGTCATTGATCTTAAGAGAGAGTAGGGACCGTTGATCGCTTCGTGCCAATTCAAAACTTTGCCACTTCCAAGTTTGAAGGAATTGGCGTGTGATGAATCAAAAACTCTCGAAACCCGGAGTTCCGAAGTGTCGGAATAGGTGCATGTGGCCTTGGCGTTCGGTCATAACCTGTGGTCATATGCGATGGTTTCCAAATAAGGAGGGGCTAGGCCCCAATTTCCAAATTAGTGACCATGGATAGAGGATTTGATTAATTAAGGAGAATAAAATTTTTACGCCCCACCATGGGTGTGTTACAAATTGGTAACAGAGCATGGTTACAACACTTGGCTTGCTTGGGCTCATGGATGAGTCGATTAAAAACCATATTTAGAATACTTTTAAGAGTGACGTCTTATCTTACCTATTTCTTAAAGAGTCTAGTTAAAATTTTATTGAGGAAAAGAATGAAACTTTCTACTGTGTGTGTACATTTAAGAAATTTGAAATATGTATTGTTGATAAACTGATAGATTGTTAGCTAACAATAAGTGTTTTTTTAGCACTCGATAAGTCATTAAATCATGGTAAAACTTCAAGTATAAAGGATGGTGACGTGTTATGAAGTGGAGGATGGCTCCCACAATAGAGACGAAGAATCTGATGAAAGGAGGGCGATGGAAACCCCTTCGGATCTGGCTGAAACTGTAAGGAGCCTCAAGGACAAATTACAGAGTTGCAAGGCTGACAACGATAGATTGATAAAGGAGCAAGAAAAATAAATAGAAATTAATGAAGTCTTGTTGCAGAGCTTATCCTATATATAGAGGCAGCTGCAGCATGAACCCACAACCAGCCATGTGGATCGACGACATGTGAAGAGAAGTCAAAGTCAACCTGAGATCCAAAAACATGGCCCCATAAGTGACCACACTAGGAGAAGTAATCCAAATAAGGCCCAAACTGGAGGTAGGATACATTCATCGGGAGAGTCCTATGGAAAGGAAGCTGGCAACTCTGAGGGGTCTTCTAGTAGAAAAACTAGCTCACATTCTCAAAGGAAGGGAAAGAAGCGAAAGAATTCCAAAA
The DNA here is from genome assembly GCA_009831015.1 of Picea engelmannii. NCBI lineage: Eukaryota > Viridiplantae > Streptophyta > Pinopsida > Pinales > Pinaceae > Picea > Picea engelmannii. The sequence goes on along the minus strand of ML822192.1, from coordinate 15,086 downwards.
ATCATGATCCTGAAGAATTCAAGAAAGCCAAACCACCCTCTTTCGATGGACAGATTAAGAAAGGGGAAGAGGCTGAAGCTTGGATGCTTGGTTTAAAGAAATACTTCAGAGTCCATGACTACTCTGAAAACTTGAAGGCTCAAATATCCATATTGAACATGAATGGAAAGACTTCCATTTGGTGGGAAGACCTTAGGAATGTGAAAGGAGTCCATGAGAAGAACTTTTCATGGAAACAGTTCGAGAAATAATTTAGGAATAAGTATCTGTCAGAGAAATACATGGATGGGAACACTAAGGGGTTCTATGAACTCAGGCTGGGACAACTCACCATAGATGAATATGTCAATAAATTCCTTGAGCTACTAAGGTATGTACCCTACATAAAGAATGAAAAGGTAAAATTCTAGCGATTTATTAGTGGGTTACCTCAGACCTAGTAGGACAGGATTGAGTTTGACAAACCAAAGGCCTTAGAAGAGACCATCCAGAAGGCAAGGTATTGTTATGAAAAGTTTGGAAGTAAGACATGACCTCACGAGGATTGGGGGAAGAAGAGTAGTTTGGGATTCAAGAAGAAGGGGTCTAAATCCTCAATATTTAATAACTATGGGAAGGGTTCTATGATGAACCTTCCTACTGAAAGTGTGTATCAGAAAAATTTCCCCTCTCATAGTGGAAATAAACCATTTGAGGCAGTCCTAGGAAATACTGATAACCCAAAGAAAGAACCCTTAAAATGATGTTGTTGTGGAGAAGAACATCGGTTGAGGGATTTCCCACACAAACAATAGAACAGTGGGAGAATATACAATATCCAAGAAGCTACCATCATCAATGATGTGGCTAGGAGCATGCCATGAATTTATGCAGCCTTGGACAATAATCAAGCTGACCACCAAGCTTCAGTGGTGGAGATGGAAGGTATGATAACCAACCATATAGTTTCTATTTTAATTGACCCTGGTTCTAATTTGAGTTATGTGGCCCCTCAGACTGTTGATAAGTGTAAACTGCAACCAGTTAGACATGTTAATATGTGGTTGGTACAACTAGCCATTGGGACCAAAATAAAAGTAGCAAAGGCCATACCATCTTGCCAATTCATCATGGATGGATTTCCCACCCAAGAGACCCTTAACATACTTCCCCTGGAATATTATGACTTGTTGATTGGTATGAACTGGTTGGCTTCTTATAAAACTAAGTTGGACTGTTACCATAAAACCTTAGAATGTGTAAATGAAGAAGGGAGAAAGATAACTCTCCAAGGGATTCAGAAGAATGTCTCAGTGAGACAAATATCATCCCTTCAAATGAAAAAGTATTGCATAAATGGGTGTCCTTTATATGCAATATATGTGTTGGAATTGGTTGAGGATGACAAACCGAACCTAGAGGACCACCCCATATTAAGAGAATATAAATACATGTTTCTAGATGAGGTACTAGGTCTACCTCCAAGAAGATACATTGAATTCTCGATATAACTTGCACCAGGAGAAGTGCCATCATCTAGAACGCCCTATAGGATGAGTACACCAGAGCTGGTTAAGCTCAAGCTACAAATAAAGGAGATGATGGACAAAGGATACATCCGACCCAGTGTATCTCCATGGGGAGCACCTGTCTTGTTTGTGAAAAAGAAATATGACACACTCTGACTGTGCATAGATTATAGACAACTCAATAAGACAACCATAAAGAACAAGTACCCATTACCAATCATCGATGACTTGTTCCACCAATTGGGAGGTGATTCCATTTTCTTGAAGATTGACTTAAGGTCTAGATACCATCAAGTCTGATAGGGATGATTTTAGGGGCTAAATTTTGCTCATGGGCTAATTTTCCATGGTTTTTCCCAAAAAAAGATTCTCTATTCTAAAAATGATTCGCCCAAATTCTATAGGATAAAATTATTTTACCTAAAAATCGCCAAAATTTTATAAAAACTATAAAAAATCCTTAGAAATTTGAATATTTTTACAAAAATATCGCAAAACATTTTCTAGTTGGAATACGAAGGATTAGTAAGATTCACCAAGGTTTCTACATTTTAAAATAAATTTCCATCCTCAAAATCATCCCTAAAGTCCGAATTAAGGAGGAAGACATCCACAAAACATCCTTGAGGACGAGGTATGGTCACTATGAATTTGTGGTGGTGGCATTTGTGTTAACCAATGCCCCCACCACTTTTATGTTCTTGATGAATGATGTACTCAACAAATTTCTGGACAAATTTGTATTCATTTTCATTGATGATATCCTAATATACTCCAAGAACAGAGAGGAGCATGAAGAACATATTAGACTCGTACTTCAAGTACTAAGAGAGAATCAGATCTACGCTAAGTTTAGCAAGTGCGACTTTTTCCAGAAGCAAGTCCATTACTTAGGCCATGTTATTTCTAAAGAAGGGGTGGAAGTAGACCCTAACAATATCATATCTATTATGGAATGGCCTACCCCAAAGTATGTATCCAATATCAAATCCTTCATGGGCTTAGCAGGATATTATAGAAGGTTCATAAAAGGGTTTTCCAAGATTGGTTGTCCAATCACTGCCCTTCAGAAAAAGGGGGTTAAATTCACTTGGACATCAAAATGTGAAGAAAGATTTTAGGAACTGAAATACCTCCTGACCCATGCTGAATATTGTAGACCCAGATAATGATTTCCTTGTGTGTACAAATGCCTGCAAGGAAGGACTCAGAGGAGTCCTTATGCAAGAGGGATGTGTAATTTTCTACGCATCCAGGAAATTGAATGAGCATGAAATCAATTATGTGACCCATGACCTAGAGTTCGCTGCCATAGTACATGCTTTAAAAATGTGGAGGCATTACCTCCTGGGTAGGAGACTTGTGCTTATGACAGACCATTGTGGGTTGAGACACCTCTTTGATCAACCAAAACTCAATTCTAGTAAATCTAGGTGGATGGATCTCCTTAATGAGTTTGATTTCGAAATCAAACACATCAAAGGAAAGGAAAATAGGGTGGTCGATGCCCTTAGCAGAATTATAAAAATGATTCACCTGGCAGCGGTAAGCAACTGTGAAATGGATGTCAGGGAAAGAGTTAGGAATGCACAAGAAACATATGCATTCTTCAATACCATGACCTCATACCTAAGGCAAGAGACTATTGGGATAAAGTATGAAGGCCACCAGATACTCAATGAAGGCCTACTGACCTACAAAAACAAATTGTATATTCCAAATTGTGATGACTTGAAGAGGTTCATAATGGATGAACTACACAAGAGACCATATACTGGTCACCCAGGATATCAGAAGATGATCACGACCACTACGAAACAATTCTATTTGCCTGGATTAAATAAAGACATAGTTGAATATCTAGCTAAGTGCCTAGAATTCCATGAAGTTAAGGCAAAACATCGATACCCAGCAGGGTTTTTACAAACCCTACCCATCCTAGAATGGAAATGGAAAACCATCTCCATGGATTTCATCACCGGATTACAAAAATCAACCAAGCAAAATGATGCCATCATGGTCGTGGTGGACAAACTGAGTAAGTATTCTCACTTCGTTCCTATCAAGTCAACTTGCAAGGCAATAAATATTGCCAACATATTCATGAAGGAGATATTCAGATTGCATGGCATGCCTAGGGAAATTGTATCTGACAAAGACACCAAATTTACTTCAAGCTTTTGGAAATCCTTAATGGCTGGTTTTGAGACTAAATTGTTGTTGAGCACAATCTATCACCCTCAAAATGATGGACATAAAAAAAAGAGTAAACCAAATATTAGAAGACATGCTAAGGATGCATGTAATGCATCAGCCTAAGAAGTGGGAAGACTACCTACCATTGGTATAGTTTTCCTACAACAACGGTTATTAAGAATCCTTGAAGATGAGCCCTTTTGAAGCCCTCTACGAGAGACAATGAAAAATTCCAATAAGATGGAGTAATCCAGTGGAAAGAATTACCATCGGACCTGACATGCTGAAATAAATGGAACAACAAGTGATTCAGATAAAGAAAAATCTAAAGATAGATCAGGATAGATAGAAAAGTTACACCAACAGAAAGAGAACTCCCAGAGAGTTCAAGACAAGAGACCAAGTCTATCTCAGAGTTAGGCCCATGAAGAGTTCCCTGAGAATGGGAGCTTGTGCCAAGATGGCAACTTGGTATTGTGGACCCTTTGAGGTCTTAGATAGAGTGGGACCTATAGCTTATAGGCTATCACTCCATCTCACAGTAAAGGCACATAATGCTTTCCATGTTTCATTATTGAAGAAATATGTACATGATTCTAATCATACAATTGACTGGTCTTTGATCCAGGTGGAGCCAGAGGGAGAATTCCTACCTGAACCCCAATGCATACTAGACAGAAAGGAAACCTCACTCAGGAACCGAACCATTGCATAGGTCAAGGTGCAATGAAAAAAATTTGGCCCAGATGAGGCTACGTGGGAAATGGAGGATGCCATGAGACAGGTATATCCAATTTTGTTTACTCCTATATATACATATCATGTTGATAGATAGAACATCGAGGATGATGTTCCTTTAAGGGGGAGGGAATTGTAACACCATGTTTCCCCCAGTTTGTAATTATAACTATATTGGCCAAGGAACTATGGAAAAATCAAATGTGTGAATGTTTGATTTAATGGACCTTTGTATAAAAGGTCGATGAATGTAAACTATGTTATTTTAATAGAAAATTGATACGTGTTGCATGATTGTTGGAAAGGGGATGTGCTAAGAAGAGACCACAAATGTTATGAAAATGTGGTGGAGGGGACCAGGAATGATTGCGTTAACGTCCACCGAACCATTACTTTGCTGGATTTAATTTCTCAAGATCAGAACAACCCTTTGACCCAGGAATGAATTGCAGTCAGGATGGTAGGTGGGAAGAACTCCTTAAGAGTTAATGAGGGGATGGGGAAAACCACCCTTCTGTAAGGCTTCCAGACCTAACCATGGACTGGGAATTCGATCCACACACAATCTTGCTGAGGAAGGAAAGAAAGGAAGCGTGGTGGGCAGAGGAAGACCTGGGAAGAGTGCAGAGACGAGAGCCAAAAATCCCTCAGGTCCGAGGAAGGATTGAGAAAAATTGGAGTGAGTTATGATCCTAGAAAATAGAGACTAATCTGGGAGAAGGAGAGTAACCTTCATCCCTATCTATTTTTGTATTCAGAGAAGGAGAGTAAACTTCATCCCTGACTTCCGTTGAGCTGGAAGAAAAAGATTGAATCTCAAAGCATCGTGGTCTAAGATCGGGGGTGGCCAATGGTAAAGCCATTAGGAGTGACTAAGCCTATGGTTGGGTGGAAACGAGCACCCCTTTCAGCAATCACATCACGCCTTATGGTTTTGATAAGTGTTTTCATGCCTTGTGCTAAGAATTGGAAATAATGGATGCATGCGTATATTTATGTCTCTATAAATTTTTTCTGCATTGAAATTATTAAGTTATGAGTATACGTTTGTTCCCTTGAGAACTTGTGCTTCTTCTTGATTTTCCATATGCTCCAGTTTAATCCCTCGAAGGCGTTTTTCCCCAACAAATTACATCATAGTCCTAAAGTCAGACCAAGCCTCTTGGCACTGCTACTGTCTCGGTAACTTCATGAGTTTACTTTTCCCTATTTCAAAGATTAAATTTTTGTGAGTTAGGGAGGTGTTCCGTTCAAATCAATATTCTAAGAGACTTTGAACTTGCACCTAAGTCCTTAACCAAAAACCCAACTAAAGAGTAGGGTTAATAGTCCAAGAGTCATCTGAAGGTCCATGTGACCTGGGTCTAGGAACCCTTCACTAAAGGAGTTATCTCATGAAGGTTTCAGAACCTCAGGAGCTCAAAGCTCTGAGATGTCAAATTTCACGATAGTCAAGTTACCCGAACTACCGGAGTAACAAGAACCATATATGACTTAATAATATGAAAATGAAGATGGATGCATGTTGTTTAACAAGAGGAGAAGCCATCATGATCGTCAGATCGACTCAAATACCCATTGGAGTTAACAAATCAAACAACAGACGCTTGATTAAATTGATGGTTGGGAATCATTGCGGAGCACAAAGGTGAAATTAGTGGACATGCTAGTTCACGGCCCGCAATCAACCAACATCATTGATCTCGTTGGGAATGGAAGATCAATGACCAGGATTAGACTAGAGTCGGGCGATCACTTCCCAGATTACAGAGGTTAGACCCCACAATCACTGTGAACCATCGATTTGTGAATGAAGATCGATGGTGGGAAATCATTGCGGAGTGAAAAGGTGAAATTAGCGGGTGCGCTAGTTCACAGCCTACAATTCACCAACATCGTTGATCTCATCAAGCTGGAAGATCAACAACTCTGGTTAGACCGAGTTGGGCGAGTATTTTTTAGATTGCGGAGGTTGAGCTATCTAATAAAGACTGTGCATGTTGGGGCCCCACAATCACCCTGAACCGTCGATTAGAGAACACATCGATATTGGCTGGATTATGACCATCAAGCCTAGAAAATTTGCTAGGTGGATAGTTGTGAGTTCCTTCGGAAATCCACAGAGTAATGGAGCCCTTATGTACCATCGATCTGAGAGAAAGGACACGTATCGAGAGATCGTCGAATTCGAGTGAAATCACTCTAGGAGAGAGAGTGTGGAGAGGTCGAACCTCCTGAAGCCCAAAGAGCCGAAGTGATTTACAGTCGTTGATCTATGGGAGACATGCGTCGATAGATCATCAACTTCGAGTGAAATCACTTCGGGAGAAAAGGGGATATGTTGAACAAGAACTCTTGAAGGCCGAAGAGTCGGAGTTAATCTGAGTCATCCGTTAGCTGAGGACAAGTGTTAGTAGATCTTCCATTTCAGGAGACAACTAATTCGGAGGAGAAAGACATTGGAGTATTCAAAACTCCCAAAGCTCGAATATTCGAAGTGATTTGTAGTCTTCAATTCGTGGGAGACATGCATCGATAGATTTTTAACTTCGGGTGAAATAATTTCAGGAGAAAGAGAGTGTGGAGAGGTAGAAACTCCCAAATGTTGAAGTTTGGAAGTAAACTGGGACCGTTGATCTGGAAGGAAACATGGCACACGATCCTTGACTCTGGAAGAAAAAGCTCTAGGAGGAGAAGGTTGCAGAAATGTCTGAATCTCCCGAATACCGAAGTCTTGAAATGAAACTAAGTCATCGATTTACAATGGATGCATGGCGCTTGATCTAGAAATCTGAGTAGGGAGTACTTCGGGAGGAAAGGTTGTGTGAGCATCCAGGACTTCCGCATGTTGAAGTCCCAAAGTGAATCAGGACCATTGAACTCCCCGAGGACATGCGGCGTTGGATGGTGCACTTCAGAGGATTAGTACTCTAGAGGTTTTGTGAGGGGGTGCTTCGAATTCCGCTGAATCCTGGAGGCCCGAAGTCATTCAGGGTCATTGATCTTGAGGGAGAGTAGGGACCTTTGATCCCTTTTCACTAGTTCAAAACTTTGTCAGTTCGGAGTTCAAAGGAATTGGTATGTGATGAATCAAAAACTCATGAAGCCTGAAGTTTCAAAGCATCGGAATAGGCGCCTGTGGCCTTGGTGTTTGGTCATAACCCGTGGTCATATGTGATGGTCAACGNAAACTTTGTCAGTTCGGAGTTCAAAGGAATTGGTATGTGATGAATCAAAAACTCATGAAGCCTGAAGTTTCAAAGCATCGGAATAGGCGCCTGTGGCCTTGGTGTTTGGTCATAACCCGTGGTCATATGTGATGGTCAACGAAGAAGGAGGATCTAGGCCCCAATTTCCAAATTAGAGACCATGGATAGAGGATTTGATTAATTAAGGAGAATGAAATTTTTATGCCCCACCATGGGTGTGTTACAAACATGCCTAAGGGGGGTGGAATGTAGTAAACCCAGGGAGGTAATATGAGAGGTAATATAGGAGGTACCTAATGGGAATGTGGTTATGTATTATTAGTGGATTCCATTCAATGTAAGGTGGACTAGGTCAACTATATTATTAAATAATACCAACTATGGTAGTTATATATAATAAATAGGCTTTCTAGAAGATTCCTTCTCTAGAATGTTCCTAGAAGATAGATAATTCTATATAAAGAAATGTAAGCAATGTATTGGGGGATGGTGAAGAACATTTATATTGTAACAAGAAAGTATTTCTTGAGGAGTGCATTCCTTCCATAAGGAATAATATATGGTGTTACCCTACCTTAATGGTTTTGTCTACATTCTTACGTTCATCATTGGTGAATGGTTTGGTTTATTCTTGGTTATTTTTGAAGTATATTTGCATATATGTTTAGGTATTTAACACATTATGAGTCCCAACTTCCACTTTGGTACAAAAAAATACCTTTTTTCCCTTCATTCCCTTCCTTCATAGAATATACTTGAGAGATAAACATGCATTCATTTTCACAAGCTTCATCAATTAGGGATTTTACTCCAAGTCTTCTATTTACCACTTCATTTTTTATTGCATCTCAATCTCTGAAATAATCTTATGATTCAATCTTTATTAATTTTTTGTATACACAACCAAGGGTGGAAAGTACAAGGGGGTCATTTTTTTATCTTGTGGGAATCCAAAAACTTGACTTCGCCTGGGTTTTAGGCAAGACAATCAACAATCAAGTAGAGACTTTAACTCTATATCAAGGACTGCCAATTTTAAAATAGTGGGTTCAAACAAATCATCATCATAGGGGTTTCTGCAATACTAATAAGGCACATGTATCACAAGAAATCCCAAAGGATGCCCATTTCAATAGACTTGTTTTCATAGATCAAATTTTGGCACAAAGCTTTGATAATATAACTTACCACCAAGTGTTAACAAAATATAATTCACTAGCCGATAAACATGCTAATGAAGTAACATCTTTAAGAATAGGAAATTTGAAGGAAAATGGGGGGGAATTATACCTATGATACCTTCCATGACTTATAGTAAACCAAGGGTAATTAGTTATGAAATTGAGCTCTCAATCCAAGTGGTAGTGTTGGATGGTGGTGTAGACAAATATCTTACACTCCCCTATATACTTCACACCTTATTGCATCACCAATCCTAAATTCTTAGTTACGAGCTCTGTAATGATGGGATAATAGGTAGGATGTGCGATATTTACACAATTCAATGGAGTTTGGAAACCAAGGCTTGGAATTTTTATTCTTCCATATATGGGAGTAGCTTCATTAGACAATATATGGAAACCCAAATTGTTGTTTGGGAATAAAGGAGATTGGAAGCCATGGATTGGTTCTTGTCTTTGGTATTTGGAAGATTGTAGGGAAAATTGAGTATTTTATGGAATAATGGATATACCTCGTGTCCACTCCAATAGGTGTGATTTTTCTGAAACAATGGAATTGAGAAGAGGAATCTGATGTTGTGAAAGACATACATAGGAATTCTAGGACTGTCATGGACTATATGTGAGAAAATGTAGAAGGAAATGGGAATGAAAGTATGAGTTAGACATGCATGCATACCAATGTAAAAAAACAAGGATGAATTCATCATTGGAAGTCCTTAAAAATAGATAATTAAAGCCAAATATTTATGGGGGTAACAATAATATAAGAATGGAGGTAATGGAGGAAAAACTGAAGGAAATGAAATGACAAACTGAGTAGCTAGAAACAAGAAAAAGGGAAACAAGGGAAGGAGTATATTCAACAACACCACCCTTTCACTTAGTGGGATCATATGGAACAAATCACAAGCTGACAAGAGAAGAAGAAATAATTTAGAAGGAGCCACTCCAAGTAATGAAATTCTCAATTGGATGGAAGGATTGTTGCGCGACATCATTATGCAATGATTAGTACTTGACACTCAAGAAAGAGGTTCTATACTTGGGTTGGACAATCAATGGTGGTTTCTATAAGAAGTCAATTTCCTATACTACATAGTAATGATGAAAATATATCTTCTCACCAATAATGTTTGCGATGGTAATTTGAAAAATTAAATAAATGTTTCCCAACCAACCGATCTACTACCATTTGATTTGTCCCACCAATGTGAATAGATGAGCTAAGAGGACAGTGAACTTCCATAGTGACTCCACTCGTAGTTCAAGGGGTTGACCTTGATAATTCCATCATTCATTAGAGATGGTCCAATTCCATCTCCCTTTTCATCCTATATCTAAATTAGTAAACACAAGTTTTCACATATTAGAGTTCCATCATACCAGGTCAATCGATTGAAATGAGAATTTTTAAATACACATTCATTCCTTTTTTTGATGAAAATAAGAGAAGCTCTATTCTATCAAGATGCCATGTTGTAAGGAATTCTATGACCCAACATAAGCTTATCACAAACGAGATAAGAATTCCAGGTAACAAACTTGGGGAGGAATTGGTCACATAGGTTTGAGACACAACCCTAGCTAATTTGGCATATGGGTAGAACCAAGATATATTCTTGAAACTTTCATTCTTATGATGGAAGGGGAGTTTGGGTTGTATAATTCCTAGATATTTTAGGCATTTCCCTAGTATAAGGCCACCCATAATCAAGGACCATGGAATAATGTATTCTTTTTAGGCTCGAAAAAAGGGTTTTGTACTAAATGGAGTCAAACCAACCATGTGTATAATTTGGAGACAAGCCTGTAGACGTTATTTAATTTGGTACCCATCTTAGGTTTGACACTTAACCACCGATTGTTGTCCATCAATTTGTATTTATTGAATTCCCTAAAACCATTCCACTTCTAGTCTTTCTACCAAACCACAAGTCCAACCAGACCCATATTAGGAAACAAGTTATTTATGACTATCTCCTGGACTCATTCTAGAATAAAATTTCCATGTCAATAGAGAAAAAATGTTACCTTTAGAGTTGCCTACATTTTCCAAAGGTGAGACCTACCACCATAAATATCCTTGGTAGTCACAATTCCTTTTCATAAGTCTCTAGGATAAGAACCTAGGTTTTTCATCCAAGGTAGATAACCAAATGTAGTGGTCGTTAAAGGAGAGACCAATGTGCAAGGAGTATCATTTCCATGTTAATTAAAACTTGAGGGATTCCTAGGGATTCCAAATTGTTTTCACCATAAAATGTTTCCAAAACATGAACTTTGGTTGGAGTTACTAGTAGGTACTAGAAAGTAATATTCTACTAACACTTCTTTCCCAGAAAAAATCTTCTCAATATACAATTGTGTGGTAGAAACTTCCAATTTTCTTGGCCTTCCACTACTCTAATAACCCACATAGTCCATAAAACCTGAGGTTGAAGGGTTAACACAACAATCTCCAAAACACCCTAATCTTTCACACTACAAAAAATCTCCCAATTCACCCTATAGAAACCCTTTTTCCCATGCAAGATGACCTAAAGAAAATCTCACAAGATATTCTCCATCCATTTATTGGCCACTTGATAAGGGACCCAACATGAAAAGTTATACACATGAAATACCGTTGCTACAAAAAGAGGTTGAGAAATCCATCTTTCCACCTTCTTGTCGATAAGTAAAAACAATACATCCCATAAGGTCCTCAAAGAGGCATAGAAAATGAAGGTAATCTCAAAGAACTTAAAAGGATTCCCAATGTGTATCTAGGACCTACCCTAGTTCACAAGAAGCCAATCCATAATTACCTCTTGAGCTAACTAGTAAAATTGTGTTTTGGCAGTTTTGCGCTTAGAGATAGATGATTCACTGAAGATATGTATTCATTCTAGAGAATTATTCACCAACTCCTCATATTGTAAGATGGTATGAAATTGGCCATCAACAAAAAATTTATTTACCATCATTTGGTCTTGGGCGAGGAATACCCTTTAATTAGTTCCTACAAAAATTTATGATCAAGGAGGTGCCCTATAGGTTTTGTATCAATAACATATAGGGTTAGATCTAGGGTACAACCTTGTAATATCAATTGAAATGGGATGAATCCCCGAGAATTGGCTTGATTAATTTGTAAGAAGGATAACACATCCACAAATAGGGTCCCTAGGGCACAAAAAAATACTTCCCAAAGATAAGAGAATACAACATAGCCATGATTATTTGTCATTCTATCTAATCATGCACATTTTTTAAATCCAACTTAGTAAATAATCCTTTCAACCTTAGATAGTGAGACCATTCCATACTTTCCCAAATCACAATTATGTTTTCTAGAATTATTTTCTCCCAAATAAAATGTGTTTAAGCTGAATAACCTAAAGTAGAATGTATCAAATCCTCAATTCCATAGCCTAAGATAAAACCTTGTATGAAACATTAAGAAGGGTTAGAAAACCAATTGGTAAGTAGATTAGAGTCCCTATACTTAGGGATAAATTTAATAAATCATTTGTTAATGATAGCCCCAAGGGACATTTGTGGATGGAATCTTGGTTTCCATTGGAAAAAACAAGTCCAATATAGTCTCATTTGGCTTTCAAAGTTCACATCAAAAACTGTGGAGGCCTAGAGACTTATCATAAAGCATCACCATAGCTTCATAAGTGATCTATAAAATAAAGTGGATATTCCATTGGATAGTTCATCACAACATATATGATAAATAAAACTTAAATCTACACTATGAAGGCTAAATTCCTTAAATTCCTTGGGTTTTTATTTGTTTCTTCTCTATCCCGTTGCTTGTAATACTCATTTTTGCTATCCAATTCCTCAATATCATCTAGGGTATTTTAAATAGATACCTCCATAAGATTTTGGTTATCTCCCCCTCCTTCTTCAAATTGCACAAACTTACAAAAATATGAACCATAGCCAATTAAGGACATGTGTGCTGAAAACAAATCTTTAGGATCAAAACCCTAAATGGACTAGACTTCCTTTAAACTGAGATGGTCAAATTGAATTACATATTCATCTAAATGAGATATGTGCTTCACAAACAACTCTCCAACTTTCCACAGTAGTGGGACAAATTGATTTTTCCTTTTCTCATTGAATAAATGTGACAAATATTCATACTATGATCTACATAGTTCAATGATGAAAAGTATGTCAAAAACATAAAGTGCTAATAGAAAGGGTTTCCCTTGGAATCCATATAGTCTCAAAACATGAAATTCTTCCATATCTTCAAAAAATCCTTTCTCAGATAGAAAGGATGCATCTTCCAACAATAGTATGGATGTGGAGCGACCATGAGTCATCTTATTAAAAGAGGACAAAAACCTATTTTGTAATTCATAGAAATTGTATGGGGCCTTATTCCTCTCTAGGAAAATCCTCAAATATATGAAAATAAACTACAACAAAAACTAAATATGAAGTCATATAGAATTTCTTATTTTCTCTAAGGATCCCCAACTAAAACGAAATCTTGTTCGAGATAATGCGAGCCCAATCAATTACTACATTTTCAAGAATTGAATGATGGAAAATATATACAAAATATTTGGGCAATGAGACTGTGGATTCATGTCCAATTATTCTAGAAAATAGCCAGGAAAATTCTTTATATGGGTACTTTAAGGAGCATACCTCAACCTGATTAGAATTGATGTCTCTCCTCAGGCTTGTGAGGAAACTTTCAAGAAACTACATTCCTCCATTGTGTGCTTTAAGAAACTCATTTGATTCAACATTCTTGAATATCAAAGTAGGGTGAGGAAGTCACAACATCCTTCTGAACAATGAAGGAGCTAAAACAATTGATGGTTTTCCTTGTATATGGATAATTCTCTTCTTTGTATCAAACTTTTTGGTGCACTAGAGGACCAACTCTTTAAAATTGGCTACTTTTGGCATGCACCCAACCAATGCAATGCCCGAGTTCCAAACATTGTTCAATTCCTTTTCTTTAGGTGGGAGATATGAGTACCACTTGTATGCCTGCGGCCACTGAAATTGGTGGTCTTCCCATCTGAGGGTGTTGACAATGTCATCATAATATAAGTTCTTCCTTTTACTTGACATTTATTACACACGTTTCCTTTTTATGAATAGGTGGAAATCCTATCAATATAATATTTTATAGTCAGGATTTTAATTATTTATTTACTTTTACCACGTATTTCCTTGATTATCAATTGTTGTAGATCTTATTTTGAAGTTGCCAATTTTCACTGTCCAATTTTGGATTTATGGAAAGATTTTAAGAAATTCAAACCACTTAATAATGGTATTGAATTCACACAGGTGGAAGTTGATGTGGTGGTGGGAAATAAATGTCATTGTGAATGGTGATATTGTATTGGGAAGTATGAAAAATGGTTAATTATGGAGGTGCAAAGTGACGGATGAAAAGTTTGATATGGTGAATCCGAAAATGCGAGATGTAGGTTTGTGGGATATGGAGAACGAAAGGAGAGATACACGAGGCTCCCACATACAAATTGATGGAATATACTAAGTACAAGAAAGTCTATTTCGTGGGTTTTGGAAATAGGTGATCCATTTTAGAGAATGAGGAAATGCGGGATGCGGGGTTGTGGGACTTGGGTAATTGCAGGGTGAGGGATGGCATGGTCTTCCAAAAAAAATAAAAATGACTAAGTGTTGGGATTATTTTGGGCTTGGGGGGAGGATAACTAATAATGGATTTGCGAACTTGCGGGTTTGTGGACCTGCAGACTTGATGGCAACCCACTTTTCAACCCACAATTTTTAAAGAAAAATGGCTAAGTATAGGATATACAAGAGATAAGAAAATAAAATTAAAGACTTAAGGATGGACCTTTATATACTAACATTGATCATCGAATGTAGGTCAACAAGAGGGACCAAGAATACTTAAGAAAGAAATTCGACAAGCACCATTCCTCAAGGGAGGGTTTAAATAATTTCTAATCAAGACCCCTAGTGGAAGGATAAGGGCATACACAATTTACCACAAGTAATTCTAAAAATACTTTTATGGGAATTAAATTTAGAAAACCAATATATTTAGTGGGTATATGAGTTATTTGAAAATAATGTACTAACATAGAGATTATTAAATAAGGTTATTGCAACAATTGAAGTATAATAAAATGGAATAATAAAGACCCCTCACTCTATTGTATTTGTGCATTGAGTTGAGGATGTGGATGAATTTGTGTGTAGACCCTTCCATCACATCATGATCAATGTAT
>ML822191.1:70022-86034 GCA_009831015.1 Picea engelmannii | reverse complement strand
TGATCTCCCCTTTTAAGCCATCCATATTAGTATCCAACTTAGCTTCTAGTGAATCCATCAACTTAGCTTCCATTGAATCCATCTTAGTATCCAACTTAGCTTCCATTGAATCCATCTTCTTTTGTAGTTCATTTATGTCCCTACGCATTTCTTCACCTTCATCAAGAATCCAATTAGGATTTTCTAGAGGCTTATTTGGTGTAGAAGGTCCCTTTTTTGGTGGCATGTTGGCCAAGTATCACTTTTGAATCTTTATTTTGAGGCGGTTCTGCTAGACAATATTTATTTTGTTCTATCTCCCAAGTTTCGGCCCTTCTGGGTATGAAACTCTCTTTTAGGTAGTTCTCTGATATTTCTTCTCTGCAATGCCATGGGTCTGATCAAAATTGGATGTGCCAAGTGGAATTTACGGTAACTTCCTCACAACTTGTCGATTTTTTGCCTTTCTAGGGGATCTCACTTGTATAGCATTCCCCGCACAAAATAATTGATATCAAATTCTGAAACTTTCACCCAAAATACTACAGACTTTCCACGATCCAATGAAACTAGTCCCACTCAATTTGGATACTCTAGCAAGAAGTTATGATTGTTTTACCTGGAACACCTTCTTGAGACTAGTCAATAGGACTAGTCAGATACCCTATCGTACACAAGGTGTATCTACAAATTTAAGATGACCCAGAAGCTAAACGTTTTACCACAGATACCTCACTAATTTTTGAAAATGGCCTCTGGAGTTCTTGGTCTGAAACATTATAGAAAAAAATTTATAGCGAAAATTCCGCAATGACTCATTTCAGGATGATTCCAGAACCCTATCTTGTACAGGCTGTATCTCCGAAAGTGTAAGGCCTCAGGAGCTGAATTTTGAACCCAACGTACCTTGATCCGTCTACCAAATATCCTCCAAGTCGTTCCTTCTGAAACATTGTAGAAAAAAATGTATAGCGAAAATTCCACGGTGTCTCAGATGTAGCAGCGAAACCCCAAGACCTTGAGCTCTGATACCATATGTTAAGAACCAAACATCAATATAGCATAGAAAAACCTCAGAAAAAGTACTCAACGCCTTGAGAAAGAGATAATTTCAAATAATAAGCCTCTTCGAGGGGGCAACCTCCTTTTACCCCACTTAAATGTTCAAGTACAAGATGATTCAAAATGAAAATGTCTCCTTGGTATATATAGGAGACTAGGAGGTATAATTACAACTAATGGCCTAAATCTGACATAAATAAAATAACATAACTAATATAATATGCCCCAATTAAGGGGTAATGAGCCAATATTAGGGCTTAACAACCTCAAGGCAGTCGTCGATTGGTTTATTGAGGAGAATTTATCCTATATCAGGGTTTTCGGATGTTCTATCCCTCCTCGTGCACTTCTGAAATTCTTGCCTGACAAACTGGTGTGTAGGGAGGTAGCTCATCAGATAATAATAGGCAGTATTGGGATAGAACTGAAGACAACTCAAAAGAAGTTTTGGCCAGTCTTTCCCATACAGATTGGAAGGTTTTCGCTACTCAACCTGGGTCATTCCAAAGTTGAAGTTGCAGCTCTAGAGGAGGTCAAGTTGGTAAATATCGAACATAGGAAACATGACCCTTACCAAACAATGGGAAGCCACATGGATCATTGTGGCATGAAAGAATTTGAACATGAGGAATCCCCTCGCGATGACATTTTCAAAGGGGTCAAAACCTATGAGGAGGTGTTAGATAGGGTACATATGTTATCATCTGACTTGCAAACCAGTCTTCTAACCTTCCAAAGACACAAACGAAGTGGTTTTCCCAAGGTATTGTAGGGAGAAGCAACAACATCTCCTCCAGAACAAGAAAACATTCCCCCAGGCTTCGGACAGAAAGCACAGGATAAAGCAGACACCGAGGAAAATCCACAGGGGGCAGAAGGATATTCACAAAACAAAGAAGTCCCACAGTCAGAGAATCCAAGAGCAGAAACAGAAAAAAATTCTGGGACACCTCTCGAGTCCAGTCAATCTACCCCCCTCCCTTCATTATCTATTATCCATATTGACACCCCCAAGACAGCAGGGGAAATAAAATCCATAGAGTTGGGTAATCCCATCACTTCCTTGACCCCTTTACAGTCTACTTTTGGGTTTCCTCAGATAGGAGTCATATATGCTAGTGACTGCGACCCTATCTCCAGAGAAGAAATACCTCCCTCTGATTACTTCTTCAGTAAAAAGAGGAAGGTTGTATTAAAGTAGGAGATGTATATGAGAGAATGTGGTATGGTAAAGAAACACAGGGTATTGGTAGATGGGCAAAACTTGGAAGAGGGAGATTTCTCTACAGAGGTAGCAGGCTCCATGGGGGCTCTGGAAACGGCAAATCTATTCATCGTTGACAATATGAGAACAAGGTTGAAACAGAGTAACCACAGGATAGACCAGTTGCAAAACCAACTAAAATATACCGAGAAAAATATCAAAGAAAAAATAAATAAAGGTCTAGAGCAAGCCATAGCTGCTGACAAGCAAGAACTTCAATCGCTTAAGTCAAGTCTAGACGAGATGAACGAGAAAATGCAAACTAGCCAAATACAGGTTATTCGGCAAGAAGAAGCAGTAAGACAACTATAGGCTAAATTGAATTCAATAAAAGGCCAGGTTATAGACTTGAAAGTTTTTCAGGACCAATCACTGGAAATATATGCGAAGGTAGAAGCCAAGCAACAGAAAGTAATCTCCCAAGTAGAGATTATTCAGAATTATTTTCAGGAAGCAAGCAATGCTCTTGATAATATTATTTTTAAAGAAAAAGAAGCTAAAGCAACAAGGGCCACTTTCCAAAAGGCAGTTGTATGTTCTGAAAATGAAGAAGTGTCGAAAATTCCAAAGCTTTCTATCACAGAGCAGATGAGAGGCGATATCATGCTCAAGGTATGGGAAAACAACATAGCGGAAAATAAGAAAATAGCCAAAGAAATCAAAGACGATTGCGAAGAAATCTTTGATTTGTTGGACAAGGGATCATTAGGTATTGAAAGAGACAATTGCACTGGGCAATTAGGACAGATAAACATTGTAAGACACCAGTTGAATTTCAAAGAGGGTTTGAACGAAATTCAGATGGAAATTTCACAGTTAAAAGAAATGGATGTTACTCTAATAGACAGGTGGCTAGTGAAGCCAAACTTGAAATTTCAATCAATTAAGTTTGTTGGTAAGGGGATCGAAGACCCACTTCCAAAAATTCAGAGAAAAAATTATCTATTTGAAGCAAAGGATTTTTCAGAGCTTCCCAGAAATTTTGTACACTTTCTTGAAAAATGTATTGAATGTATTGGGTTGAAAGAAGGAGATACTTCAATAAAACAATGAGGTATCATTTTGAAAACTTATTTTATCAAGATGATAGGAAAATAAATAATAATCATGCAAACTGTTGAGGTTTGAATTTTGTAATTGTTTGCCCCTAGGAGTTAGGAGATCACCAACTAACAATCATGAGTGATCTGGTATAAGTATAATTTCAGGAGATTGAAAGAGGGCTTTTTTCTGGGCATTGTAAAGAAGAATTTGAAGATTTTTTTGAATTAATACAAATACAGATTGAAGATTCTTGATCTGGTCAAGTTTGAGTTATGTGCTTCTCTGTTGTTTCATATTTTTCATATATCTCTTTAATGAATGCTTAACTACAATTTAGTACGACCTCTACTGTGGTGATTAATTATTCTTGCAATTTAATCGTTTACAGCCTTTCCTCTGTATTGGCTATCATCAGATACAAGACCTGCAAATGTTTTAGATTTCAATATCATATGCTTCATTAAGAGTTCTTCCTAACTATTTTCATCTTCTGTCACAAAGTGAGATTCCTCTTCAATTGATGCCTCACCTTGTTCGGCAGCTTAATGTTTTCTTTTCATTTCATGCATATTCCCTTTTCGAAATTTAACTCAGATATCAGAAACAACCTTTAGTTTTGTCATTCTATTAATTCAAATTTTTGGAGTTCTTCTTATATGTTTTGAAACAGAAATAGTGAACCCTTAAAAGAAAACACAAGAATCTATCCTTTCAATATTCATCCCTCGTGACTGTTCCAGTTACAAGACAACCCAATATCGAGCCTAGATTATCAGATCAAACAAGCATTGCCTTAAATTTATTTAACACCATCTTACAGACAGCAAATAATCGGGGTGTGTTAGAACGTTCATGGGCAGTAATTGAAAGAGACATTAGTATCTAGGAAAATTGGGAAGATAGACAGAGACAGTTAAGGAACCAACAATATCCCTTTTCATATAACTTACCTTTTTATCCTTAGCTCTCTCTATCTTTTTGGATAAAGTACAAACTCAGGAACAACACATAACACAACTAGTTAATCAATTAAACATATCCCTCCTTGTGGCTCCCATCATCACTCTCCAAATTTGACAATTTATATCGATGACATTTGAAACTATATCCAAAAATATAATATCCACATATCCAAAAAAAGTGTGTTGTCCAAAATTTTTAGAAGTCAACTGTTCTCATCAATCAATAAATAAAACACTTAAAACCCATATTTTCCACTCTGGGAGGTAATTTTTCCCTTATTTTTGTTGTCTCCCTTTGATTTCTCTGAATTTGCCTTAGTCTGTGTGGAGCCTTTAGGCCTAATCTCACTGATAACATGAGAGCAATCATCTCTCAAATACATGCAGGATGAAACGGATTTGGCAGAGTCATTTGATGGAGAGGAGGGGGCAGCAGTGGCTTTTCCTTTATCAAGTGCATGGTGGGCTTCGGTTTTTAACCCCTTGCTTGCATGGGAATACTATACTGGTGAGTGTGTATGGGCATCTTGGACAATTTGGTTAACAGGTGGAGGAGGAGCATGTAGAGATAAATTGGGCCAGCCACAATGTTAGGAGACTGTCGGGTGGACAATTTCTTGCCATCTGTCATTTTTAGGGACTTCATGTTTAATGAGACAGTAGGCGGAACCGAGATACCAGGGACATGTGGGGCTTGGAAAGGAGGCCTTTCTAGCCTAGGTTGGACCACTCCTTGTCCAATCTAGTTAAAAAATCCAGCTTGAAATAGTTGGCTCAACTCTTATTAGTTTGCATCAAAGTGTATAGAAAACCTTGGGCTTCTAGAGCCCCTGTTCCAATTTCCTCTTCCTCTGTTACCCTAGCCATGCCTACCTCTGCTGAAAAATCCCATTCATGTATGCATTACTTATACAACTAGTTTCTTCAACAAACCATACATGACATCTCTTTAAATATGAAACAAAGTTTGGATCAACAACACATCAGACTCATGCAATCCAATCCATAAAATCATTTAATACTTGTCAATGAGTAGGGGGTGAATAAGGGTTCTGGGATATATGAGGGATTGTATTGAGCGAAAAGTGGTAAAATTAAGGGGAATATATCATGATTATTGCTCAACAAATCATCAAAAAATCAATTGTTTTGTAAATCAAAACATATCACTGTAACTCATTCATGTGCCATCCTTCAACTGCTATAACACAAAGTTTTCATTTAACTATAATTTAATTTTAAGAACAGGGAGTGAATAGTGAATCTAGGAAGCTGAGGGGGCTTGTAATGTGCGGAAAAGTGAGAGAATGGCAAGGAAATAACGAATATTGTTCATAAAACAAATCAAGTAATCAATAAACATCACTCTGTATTCAATTCAAAACATACCAACACCAATTCAATAATTACTGTGTATCAAAAAATTTTATTGTTCCACATTCAAATTCTTCAAAACTTCTCAATTAACACAGACTACAATCATACTCATAATCAAAACGACTTTCAACAGTCATGTTAAGAGAATGCTTGCTCTCTAATTTCCTTCCATTCATTTAAGAATCGAAAGAAAACACATAGCAATGTTGCTCCACCTCTATCCATAATACATTACTATAAGAATATCATATATTGTCCATTAATTCACAATCGATCAAATAAAACAAATGCACATGTCCCTTTTCAAATTGAACAGACTTCTAAAACATGCCTGATTTCATACAATCCTCATCATATCAACCAATAATTTATTGCAATTGAAACTGTTATCACTCCAAGAAACCCTCCTAGGTTGTATCTTAGAGATGCCTGGTAACTTAACTAATCTTTCAATGGTTTACTCAATAATGGGTAATGATTGGATCAAGATGAATATCTAACTAACTGGATTGTATATTCGAGACTGTCTAGGCATATTCAACAGTGCAAGGCTTTCAAGAGATATAATCAGATAGGTGTGTATCAAATGGAACAGAAACTAATCACATCAACCAGATCATACATATATAAAACAATATATATGATGGGTCTAGAAACTAGTATAACAGCCTATGATCCTTTTCTCAATAATCAGACAGTGAGATGACARTCACCAGTGGATTATGTAAACATAGACAAAGAATAGYTATCACTCGTAAGCATAGACAGAAAGAAGAAAGRAGATCTGACAACATCAATGAAAGAAKATTGCRRGCCAAATATCTATTAGAAAGGTTCTCTATTACAAATGCAGCATAGTAGAACTCAAAATCGAACCCCTGGTTCTTCAAAAGTTTATGTCTTTATAGCCTTTACATCAGATATCCAGATCCTAGAAAATTGGATCAGATTTACTTGAAATAGAAAGTCAAAAACTGATACAAGAGAATAGGAAAAGACCCTATAAAGTAGGTAAAATCTTTATCTCTAATGATATTCATATCTTCATGATCTTCGACAGCTACAGGTATCTTCATGAGTTGATAGATAATTCGAATTTGCCACCTTTGCCAAAAAGACAGTTTTTTGCCAAAATAAGGTAGCAAACTCAATCTTCTCCTCTTGCTGGCACCCTTTAAAACTAGAACAGAAACCCAATAATGATGCCATTAATTATTATCTATCATTAGAAACTATCCTTGTGTCATTCGGATCAAGGAAACATGGATCTGTGCAAAAATAGTAGCTTGTTGCCATGTTCTGTGCTTTTGGTGGCTGGGAAAAGACAAAAATATGTTGCTTTAATATTGACCTATATCTCTCAAATAAAAATAGTTGGGTACAAACTGGAAGAGGCTTTTGTATATTGGTTTGTTTTGAGAAAAAACCTCTCTCAGTTCTTTGAGATTTGTTTTCATTTTCTCGGGATCTGCATTTCAAAAACATGTGTCAAACAGGGAAATTTTGAGATTCGAAAATTAGGGCTCAGAGATGAATTCTATTCTCCCAATATATGACACCTGTAGGAAAAATGAGAGAATTTATTGTTCTTTGACATGTTAGAAACAAAAACCTCCACCCGTTTCTCAAAATGATTTTCCAGTCGCTCAGAATCATCATTTGAAAATGATGACTCAGCATCGTAAAAACAGACTTTTCTGCACTTTCGGTGGCTAAGAGAGCCCCGAATTTCGTGTTTAAGCCACCGAAAGATAAGGCTTTCGATGTCTTAGAAGCCCTTTTGGAAAGGCGCTTAGCCACCGAAACCTAAATTTTGAATTTTTTGAAATAAAAACCAAATCCAATGTTTTTCAATCTTTATTACAAACATAAGGCTCTCAAAAATGAACCTTAGAAACTTTAGAAATGTATTTTTCAATGACTTCCTATCACCTAAATAAACAAATTTGACTGGTTTATTTTAGGAGATAACAGAAACCATAGTCAATATAAAACCCGAGTTTCATCATTGTTATTTACAACATGCACGATGCTTCCATAATAGATACACAGTAAACATAATGAAATAAACACAATTATCAATTCCATAATTTGCTACGGTCTCGATCGGAGTAGTGAAATAGGCAGTAGTCTCCAACTTGCAATTAACATCATGCTATAAGAACACAGTGATCGAAGGTATAACGAGAAGAGACATCCCTTGAATGTATATTATCACTCATTCCCAATCACAACTTTTCAGCCAATTTAATCAAAAAAAGACAAGATAAGTACTCAATGCAACTATCATAACCACTCCACTTTACAACTAAAAGGATGCCCGACAGTGGTAAGAATAATTGGGTTTTTTTTTTTTAAATCGGGCTCTTCCACAACAAATATAAAGAGGTAATCAATAGTTTGCTCAGTCATCAAAAGTGCAGAGAAATGGAGGTCCTCAAAACATATCAACCATAGGCAAAGACCCTTCGATACAAGCATAGTAGCAACCACAGGGTATCTTATAACTTCCCGGTCTAGGCAATGGCGCAACATTTAGCCATAGAGGAAATAACGATGGGTAGGGTAGAAACAACATGCACATATTGTGTCTTGCATTTGCAGAGGAGAAACAAATGTCCAGTGGATAGTGACAGTTACCCAGGACACAGAGAGGTATAACCTTTGTCTATTTATTAAGAGCCAAATCGTTCGATAACAATGCCAGTGGGAATGCATAACATGAGCCATAACTTATATCACCCAATCAACCAAAAAGAATATATATTGGCATAATGGCCACCCTAAGACCGACTTCTGAGATACTTTGATTCCAAGACCATGTGAATATGCCCACGACCATGACTCTGGAAAAACACAGCAACCAAATGGTAGTCCGAGAAACATACACAGCAACCAAACGGCAGTTTGAATACGACTGGACAGGGTTATCCTCATAACTCTAAGGAAGCAACAGAATGCACAAAGTGAAACCCTCCACCAAAACACAGAGCGATAATACCCATATTCAATCAAAATCCATAGAGACCCATCACGATTTTCACCAACAGAACAACCAGCAAATGCCCAACTCAACCAAACCAATTATTTTACTTGCAAATCGAACAACCACACAGTCATTCTAGAGAGAAAAATCACGCATTTACACAATTGAAATTCTCAGGAAAACACAAACCCAAGCATTATTGAGCCATTATTCATTCATACACAAAGTGCAATTCATGGATGCGTGAAAAAGAACCATACCTACAACCGATAGCTTAAAAGGGGCGGGATGGTCGTGCGTTTTCTTCCCAAGCTTGAATTTCAGAGCTTAACCACAGCAGATAAAAATGCAACAATAACCATTCTAGGGTGACAGTCTGATGGGGGAAGTATGGAGTGACGTGCATTTATTGCATGTCACTTCCATCTCCTCATCTATTCAATTCCAAAGTACACGACAGCGAACACTCACTAATGCATTAAAACCATGTAATCAATTTCCATAATATTGAAACCTGTGACCATATTCCTTGCCAAATGTGCCACACAAACATTCATGCTAACCCTTGTCAAGTTTCCATACCATACCATATGCCTTGCCATATCATATGCGCTCACCATAACTCAAATGCAAATCGCATAACCATTTAATAGTTAGGACTAACACTAACATGTTTACATTTTTAATTGCACATAACTTCTAACATAGCATAAACATAGGCGCTTTCCTTTAGGATTTTTTCCATAAGTTTCTTCCCTTTTCTTATGTTTATGTCATTACTAACATATTTCTTTTGCATGTGTAACCAAGTAACAAATCATGGTGACATGATTAAACGTAGCAACTGTAAATATATGCCAATCATAACATAGAACTAGAGCTTTGAATAACAGAGCATCCCATAAAAAGCATCATCCACCTGTCACTATGTCAAAAATAAAACCATGACTGCATCGTCAGCCATATAAGACCATGTAAGCAGCATCGAAACATCAACATCATATGTGTGACATGACTATCTTCGAGCCTCCAGTCTACAAGGGGGTCCCACCTACTAGTATTATATTATTAGCATAGTTTAAATAATAGGGATTTAGCAATACTTTGTGGGCGAAATTCATCGTTGTGATTTTAATCGTCAAAAAGGAGGTTGTTGATTTCATTTCTAGATGCCTTGAATGTCAAAAGATCAAGGTTGAGCACATACATCCAGCTGGTTTGTTACATCATTTTCACTTCCATGAGTGGAAGTGGGAAGTTGTGACCATGAATTTGATTACTAATCTACCTAGGACTGCTAAGAAACATGATTCTATCATGGTAGTGGTGGACAAGCTTACTAAAGCTACCCATTTTATTCCAGTGAAGTCAGTGCACAAGGTAGCCAACATTGCTGAAATATACATGTCAGAAATTGTTAAGCTGCATGGTGTACCTAAGACAATTGTGTCTAACAGAGATTCCAAATTCACCTCAAACTTTTGGAAAGGGTTATTCAAAGGATTTGGGACAAATATGAACTTTAGCACAACCTATCACCCTGAGACAGATGGACAAACAAAGAGAGTAAATAGGATGATTGAAGATATGCTCAGGATGTATGTCATCGAAAAACCATCAGAATGGGAAGACTACCTTCACTTGGTAGAGTTTTCTTACAACAATGGGTATCAAGCATCTTTAAAGATGATCCCATTTGAGGCACTTTATGGTAGAAAGTGGAAAACGCCAGTTAGTTGAGACAATCCAGCAGACTGTGTAGTGGTTGGGCCAGATCTGCTTAGGGAAATGGAAGAGAAGATGGTGAAAATAAGGCATAACTTAAAGGCTACCCAAAACATGCAAAAAATTTGTGCAAATAAAGGCAAAACCCATAGACATTTTAAAGTGGGCGACCATGTGTTCCTGAAAGTAAAATCCATGCATAGTTCCCTAAAGTTGGTGGATTGTTCTAAGTTGGCAGCATGTTAATGTGGACCATTTGAAATCCTAGAGAGGATTGGTATTGTCGCATATATGCTTGAATTTCCTGTATCATTGTGTATTCATAATGTTTTCCACGTATCATTTCTTAAAAAGTACATGCTTGATGCTAATCATATTATTAATTGGAATGTGATTCAGGTGGAGCCAGAAGGCAATTTTTGAGTGTGATCGGTTTTCATATTGGATCGAAAAATCAAAAAACTCTGGAATAGAGCCATGGAGCTGGTAAAGGTCCAATGGACCTGGTACAGTCCTGACGATGCAACTTAGGAGCGTGAGGATGTTATGCAGGCAGAGTATCTGCATCTTTTTAAGATTTTTGAAATTTTGTATGTACATGTGTATAGAATGCACCGAGGACAATGTGTAAATAAGGGGGAGGTGAATGTAATGTCCCTAATCCAAACCCTTTGTAATTTTATATATAGTCTAATGAGTTGTTTGTACCAATTGTAAATTTAAATGTGCATATAGGTTGATGAGCCATTGGCACCAAGTTTTGGTTTTGCGCGTGTTAGCACTCTGTAAATATGTCTGGTTGGAAGACAGGCGACAGAGGTAATTGTTTCAACCAACTTTAGGTTGGATTCTGACCTTTCCAACCAGAGAGGGCTCTCTCAAGCATATAACTATTTGGGATATTAA
Organism: Picea engelmannii; assembly: GCA_009831015.1. Taxonomy (NCBI): domain Eukaryota; kingdom Viridiplantae; phylum Streptophyta; class Pinopsida; order Pinales; family Pinaceae; genus Picea; species Picea engelmannii. Next base: position 74,729 of record ML822191.1, on the reverse strand, counting down.
AAAGATTTGGCAATGTGTGTATAGAGGTCAGATTCTGCCATGGCGTAAATTTAAAGGTGGTAGAACAAAACAGAAGAGCAGGGCCATTGGGAAATGGGGTATGTTCCTGAAAAAGTATGAAGAGTTATAAGCTATGTATTTTTAGAGGGAACAGAGGAAAAATAGGTATATATCTTCCCGAATTTAAAGGTGGTAGGACAAAATAGAAGACTAGGGCCATTGGGCAATGGGGTATGTTCCTGAAAAAGTATGAAGAGTTATAGGCTATGGATTTTCAGAGGGAACACAGGAAAAATAGGTATATATCTTCCCGAATTTCTTCGAGAGGGGGAAGAAAAGAGGATCGATGATGGTTATCATCCCGAGGTAGCTCGTCAATGTTCATCATTTCCGTAATAGATTCATCAGAGGGAAAATTTGGGGAAATTAAGTCGATTGCAGACGACAAGGAATTTAACCATGATGGCATCGAGGAACTCTCAGGTGCCAAGAGATGTTGGTCATCCGTGGAGGAGAGGTGGATTGAATAGCAACGTATGATGTTTTGGTTGGACTAAGTGGCATGGTGTCACCTAGTGCATCAAATTCCAAGGGACTAGGTACAATCCAAGGGTCAGATGATTCTAAAGGTTGATAAGTCGCAGTCGAAATCATATCGACGGTGGCAATATGATCTGTAGTTGGTGGAAGTGGTGTAGGGAAGGTACCCATAAGGCTAGAATATTTCAGCAAGCCAACACCAACGCTTTCATATGTGATCTTCTGATCTCCCAAGAATGGAATATTGTTGGTAGTGGGAGCGCGAGCGTCGGGTGTACAGAAATCTAACTGATCGACAGTGACAATTTTGCCCTGATGATCTGGATTATTTTCGGCACGAAATGCGAGCGGAGATATAATAAAGAAATGAATAGAGATATCACAAATATTCAATAATATAACATAAATGTATCAGATATGAAACCATAAACACATATATACAGTAATACATGATTTCTATTAATGAAAGAAATGCACAGAGACTGTAAAAATACAGAGTGAAAGACTCGCTAGAATGGTGGCAGCTTATCTCTAAGAAGAGATGTGACGGATACTTGCATTCGCAAGAAGATGATTACAATGAGGCTCTCAAGGCATTTTTACAATAAACAGGAATTCCAAAAGTCCTAGACATCCAAAAACCTAACCCTAGGAGATGAAGCACCAAAAGTCATGTGGGCCCCGTTTGGGTAAGTGAGTACATCAACTTCCCAAGGTCGTAACTTCTGCATACGATCTCCATTTTAGGCGTGTGATAGCTCGTTGGAAAGGTATTGTTGAGGAGACTCATTTTGGGGGCTCAATCATGCCTTCAACTATAATTTAGAACCTCGATCTCGAAAAACCTTCATTTGGGCCCTCAAAATGTCCCAGAAGTTAAAAACTGCTAAAAATAGTAAATTGCCAAAATTGCCAGAAAACTGCTTTAAGCCAGTCGGAAAAGGTGGGTGGCCACCGATATCCACCTGGATCAAGCCTCCCTCCTTAGGAAGCAATGGTCTCCATTGCGTTGAGTTCCCGAGGGAGAGACAAAAGCGTTTGCTGAATCTGCATCTTGGTGAGCTCCTTGCCTTGTTGGAGACGTTGCGTTGCTCAGTTTGTGGAAGTTTGTCACGAACCTGTTGAGGTTGAGGCCGTTCAACAAGTCGGGCTACATGAGAGGACGATGTGCAGAAGGAATCTTTACGCTTTGCTGCAACCTTGTTGACTTGCTTCTGTTTGATAGAAGGTGCTTGGGGCGAGGTTGTAGTGGTTGCAGTGTCCTTCTGGTCTCCTTTTGAACAGATTGTGAAGAAGCTAAATTTTGTAGTATGAGATACTACCTTGCGGCACTTTTTAGGTGGAACAGTAGTTGGAACTAGCTTTGGTATTCTGTAGAGATGACCCCCTAGAGAAACAATGACACTGCGGGGTCGAGAATCATAAACATCATGGCACTTCCACATATATGGTTGGCCCAAGAGAACATCACAAACATCCAGTAGGGCAACATCACATAATTCCTCATCCTTGAAGGGTTGGATTTCATATGAAAATCGACATTGTTGGCTGACACGAAGATCTTGTCCTTGGCGAAGGCACCCGATGTTGTATGGTTGTGGGTGTGGTGTTTTTGACAGTCCCAACTGTTTGACGACCTCTGCTAAGATGAGGTTCTTCTAGCTTTCGCTATCAACAATAAAATGCAGTGGGGTCCCCTTCACCCACATTTGTGAATGAAAAAGGCGCTCCCCCTCTTTAGGATCTGTTGGTTCTTTTCGTTGAATTGTTGCAGTCGCGACAATAGCAGTGGGGTCCGCGTCAATGATCTGTCCTTTACCATTATTTTCAGAATCAGATTCTGAATTAGGGTTTGGATCTTTTTCTTTGATCTCATCCACCAATGATTGTTTTGAGCAACATTCATTGGTGTTGTGCCAGGGGCTTTTGTGGAACTCACACCATTTTCCGGTGTCCTTCTTTGTCTTCCCCTGACCCTTCTTTTCCTATGTCTTGGACTGGTTTTTGGGAGACTGTTTGTTAGGGTTTTCTTTGTCATACTTTGGTTGTTGCGGATTTGGATACCCAAACTCCCATTTGTTCTGGTGCTTAAATTTCTGATCGATTTTAATCATTTCTTTGGCTATCATTGAGAAACTCGATCTCAAAAAACCTTCATTTGGGCCCTTAAAATGGCCCCGGAAGTTAAAAACTGCTAAAAATAGTAAATTGCCAAAATTTCCAGAAAACTGTTTTGAGCCAGTCGAAAAAGGTGGGTGGCCACCGATATCCACCTGGATCACCTGATGAGGGAATTGTACGCATCGAAACACTGACGAGGCAACGACATTCATATCATAAAACCAACTTCTTCCAAGTAATAAGTTGTAATCGAGGGGAGCATCGACCACCTCGACATCAACAGTGACGGTTTTGCCACCCAACTGAACGGACATGGACTGTAAAAGCCCATGGGGATGAAAACCTCACCCATCGAATCCATGTAACATCATTGGGGATTTGTTAAGTGCAAGTGATTTTAAAATTTTCCAACATGCTAAATACATGACACAAGTAGAGGCTCCCTCATCCAAGATGGTTCGGTGAATTTGTTGATTGTGAACAACAACATCAATTTGGAAAGCAAGTTGGTGGGAGAGTCTAGATGTATAATCATCCAATTTAAACATGATATTGTTGGACAAATCAGGATCAACAGCACCAATAGCATCCAAGAGCGTTCTACATTAATTGGGGCAGTGTTGTAGAACTTCTAACGCAGACATAGCACACGGTGCTTGAGCCATATCTTCAACAATGTTGTAGTTCTGGGCGGCATGTGAACTTGGATTAAAGGTATATTTATGGATAATGCTCTTAGGAGGGTGTAATATAGAGTCGAACCTAGGTTTCTCAATCTGAAGTGGTACGGACGAAGGATTAACTGATGGAGTACTAACGGAGGATGGTGATGGTTTCGTTAAAGTATCGATACCATTAGTGACTTTTCCTTTGTCAAGTTTAACCGGCATGTCGTATGTCTTAGAGTGAGTGGTAAAATTAATCCCATTAAATATATAAATATGGGCACTTGTCGAGGCCTCATCATGAGGATGGCTAGAACTTCCCTCGGGAGAGGGGGTTTGAGCAACCATGGATTGTTGTTGTGGAAAAGGTTGAGTAAGCACAGCGGGTTGTGAATTTCCCTGGAAAATTTTGGCCACTTCATCACGATGTGGACAGTCTCGAGTGTAGTGATCGTCACCACAAATGATACATGGGAATTTCGGTTTCCGATGTGGTTGCCTTTCGGTAGCAGGTGTTTGAGTTTGATTTTTGGGTTGTTCATTGTTGTTAGTATTTTTTAATTTATTTTTTGCTTTCTTTTTACCTCTAAATTGTTGTTAAGGGGCAGATTGAACTGCATTCACCTCAGAGACCTGAGTTTGGGGGGCAGTAGAGGAGAGTGCAGTTGACTGGGAAGTAGATTGAGTTTTGACGGAACTGATAACACCATCCGCGTAAGATGAGGATGACGACTTGGATGGATCGGCATTAGCTCGAGAAACATTCGGAAGCAACTCATACAAAGTACCAGAGTGTCAATAAACCAAATCTAAGTATTGATCCCGAGCAATGGTTTCTTCCTCAGTGACTACGCCACCCATAGCGACATCACGAGCGATAGGGGGTAAAAGTGATTTAGTAAACCACTCCGCCAATAATTGGTCAGGAATGATTGCTTTGGTCATCCTTCGTCATCGTCTCCACTCATGAATATGGTCAGAGATATGCACGGAGTCAGTTTGATGAAGGGAGGTCAAGAGTTCAGTACCCATCTCATAGTGAATAGGTAGTTTAAAGTGCATGAGGAAAGACATGGAAAGGGAGTTGAAATCATGAAAAGAAGCACATGGTAGTTCAATATACCTATTTTTTGCAGAGCCCGTAAGTGTTCGCTGGAAAAGATGCAAACGTATAGAATCATCCATGAGGGAGTTTGACGAACACCACAAATGGAAAGTCATCACATAGTTATTTGGATCTTCTCCAGGTTTTCCTTCAAATTTCGGAATATCAGAAGGAAGTTTAGCTGGAATAACTGGCCAAACCAGTGAACGAAAAATAGGATCATTGGTTAACCGAGACAAGTCTGGGAGATCCAGAGTCGCAAGGAAAGGTAATTGT
>ML822191.1:26268-47442 GCA_009831015.1 Picea engelmannii | reverse complement strand
AATGGGGGGTCTGATATGGGCAATTTCGTGTGGGCCCCCCCTAAAACCCCTTACTGCTTCCTCCTCCGCTTACCGCCTTCGCCCCCTGGTGACAAGTGTCCCCCACTCTGCCTTTCCTATTCCCCTGTCGCATCTCCCGCTTCCTTCCTACCGTTCACCACCGCACACCTATCCTCCACTCTCCCAGGTGTCATGCCCCCATTTCCTTCGTCCCTCTTATTTCCCGACACCTGTGCCCCCGTGTTCCATGCCACTTCCACCTTTGTCTTATCCATATTCCTGTGGCACTCCTCGTTTGGTGTCATAGCCCCTGTTCTCCGCCACTTGGTGCTTCCACCTCAGCACCCCTCATCTCACCTCCACATTGTTGGCACCATCGCCCTCCCCATCAGATCCTCGTCCATGTTCGCAGGTCGTACCCCTCGTAGCAGTCTAGCGAAGCCGCAGTGGCCAAGGAAAGGCTGCCACGTTGTCCAAGAGCATAGGTTACCAGGCCTTACCTAATCCTGAGAAAGCAGTTATTAAGGTGGTTGATAGTGGTTGAACGTCGTTTCCTTCCATAAATAGAAGGTCGGAAAGGGACAAAGCGCAGAAGGTGATTGTCGGTCCAGCCTAATAAAGATTGTGTCTGACAGCCGACTGCATGGGCAGTCTAACCGACGTCTGCATGCACATCCTAACAGGGAAACTCAGCTACGCGAAGCATTGAACTCATGATATGATCGTGCCTTCGGCGATTGAGCCAGCTCCAAGTATTTAGAGGCATTTTTGCCATTTTTGTTAGTGTCGATGGTTGAGGTTGGCTCCCGATTGTAAAGTTTTGATGAAGCATTGTTTCCCTGGCTATGTATTAGCATTTGAGACTTCCTGTTTAATGAAAGTCATCTTCTTGTCATCTCTGTAAACATTGTATTAAGACACTCGGAATTGGAGGATCCAGTGGAGGGTCATGATGTTGTAGGATGATGTATGGTTGATCACTACAATATTTACACATGTTTTAGTTAGTTTCTTGTGTTACCTTTCCCTCTCACACTGAATAGCTTGGAATTGGAGGATCGAGTCAAGTTGTTACAACATTATTGAGATGCTCGAAATTGGAGGATCCAGTCGAGCCATCATTGTGTTGTTGTAGCTTTGTCGGTTCGAAATATTTCAGTGTCTCATTTTTCTTCCCCGAGTTGTTGGAAGGCCGGATGCCCATAGCAGACTCGTTCATATTCTCACCAAGTCTTCCATCTGCTCACCTTAAACTCAACTTACTAACTGAAGTTAGATCGGGACCTCACCTGTTCGTGCATGCCTGGCCCAGTTTTATGAGTTAAAACGATATTCTTCTGGGTCCGCATCTATTCGTCCACCTTAATTCAATTATTGTGACATATAAACTGATGGGTATCAGGCTTACTCCTACTGCAATCCAGGAGTGACATATGGTGCTAACAGGTAGCATGGTTTTTGGAGAGGGTGCCCATGTTGCGCCCAAGAGTTTTATTAGACGCCTCGAGTATGTGAGAGTCGTGACTCAGGAGGTAGGAGACGATTCTGGTTCTCCATGGTGGGGGGGAGGGTGGCCATTATTTTATGGTTGAGGCAGCATGGGTGTGGCATCAGATGCCACAGATCATACTCCAGTTCCCATATAGTGGGGTGGATTTCCGGGATGACCCAGAGATGGTGTTTCCCCAGGGAGAGGTGTTCGACTGCAGAGGTATCTGGATTTATTTGATGTTTTGATTTTTAGATAGTATAGAATGTTCTTTGTGTATAGATGGATGTTAATGCTATCATTTTTTTGTTGTGTGTGCAGATGTGGGACCTCGCGGATGGGAGATTGAGCTAGTCAGAGAGTCGGCGCATCAGGGGCGAGTGAGACCGCTGCGGGGAGAGCCACGTGACGAGGAGAAATGGTGGTGGGATGAGGGTGGCACAAGGCCAGTTGATGATGAGAGAGCAGGCAGAAGACATCGTTTTGATGACCCTGGTGCAGGGCCTTCTCATGCTCCTCCAGCGGGGGTCGGGGGAGAGTTCAAGGATATTGGTCGTCGCTTGGAGGTGGTACTACAGGGAGTGTCTGAGCACATGTGGTCATCTATTTAGGATGAGGGAGTCTTGGAGCAGTGTGTGGGCCTTCCGGTGGAGAGGTGGACCGTGATCCGCAGAGAAGCTGTAGCGGGTGCAACGATGACTGGGAGACTACCCCCAGGACTTGAGGGACCCCTAGCTGGTGGGGCACCTCCTCCCGAGAGAGGACCAGGTGGTGGAGCTTTAGAGGTGCCATGAGTGCCCCTGTATAGTAATTTTTGTATAGGCTTGCGAGCCCATTTTTTATATGGTGTTGGGACACCGATTTTGTATTTATAGGGGTGAGGTGGTTCACCGACCTACGGATGTTGTATATGTACTATTTTTTGTAAACATTCATGGCACATTTGACTGATATATATATATGTGTGTGTGTGTGTGTGTGTGTGTGTGTGTGTGTGTGTGTGGTTCACCGACCTACGAATGTTGTATATGTACTATTTTTTGTAAACACTCATGGCACATTTGACCGATATATATATATATATATTTGGGATCTTTGTGATGTTCACATGTGTTGATGTTTTTTGGTTATGATGTCTAATTTATATGTTGTGACAAAGTTTTGATGAGTTATGTATGTGTAATGGAAACTTGATGGGATAAATGCCAATCTAACACTAGGTTAGCCATATTATTTGTTATTTGATTAAATTGCCTTGGAATATGTGTAAATGTGATTGAAGCAATATGTCGAGATAAAATTCTAACTTGCAGGTATTTGCGGAAGAGGCATGGATCGCGTACACGGTACACATTGTTGAGCTAGAGGACGACGAGTTGGGAATCTAGTAAGATGCTAAGGTGACGAATATGGTGGCTACTGGCCTCGGCAAGGAGGCCAATGACGGCTATGTATTTTTCTTGGTTGTTGGTAGCTGAGCCCGAGCATATGCCACTGCAGTGGAGCAATTCATGCGAGGGGGTATTGAGGGCCCAAGTGGCTGAAGCAAGATTCTGTGTCCAACGGCTAGCTCCGTCGACGAACTGATGTGGAAGGACGATGGAGGAGGCATCTGTCAATAACACAAATGATAGATTAGACGCAAGATATGGAGGAAAAACAAGACTAAAAAACACTACGAAAAGAAAAATCCTAGTGTAGCATGGCTATGCTCAGGCATAAAATTTCTTTAAGTACAACCCATTGACGGGTTCCTTGAGGGGTTGGCCTTCGGGAGAGGTGAGTATGTATGCGCTTTTAGTGAGGCAATGTTGGATGATGTAAGGTCCATGCCATACTGACTCAAACTTGCCATGACCGAAGGTATCGTGAGCGATATCGTAAGCGAGGACGAGGTCGCCTTCGTTGAATGATTGAAGGTTGACATGGCGATCAAAGGTGGCCTTCGACCGTTTTTTGGCTAACCCATTGTTCTGTAAGGAATACCGATGGTCTTCATCTAATGACTCTAAATTCAGCAAACATTGCTCCATTGGAGCAGTGTCGGGTAATAGCTCAATAGCGGTGCGTAATGTGGGGATTTCGCATTCGATGGGGAGAGTGGCCTCGACCCCATGGACAATATGAAATGGTGTGAAACATATGATGCCCATTGGTCTTATGTTTGTTAACTGTGCACTGCAACATGGTTTCGAGGACCTTGTTGACCGCCTCTACCTATTTGTTGTACTGATGGTAGTATGGAGAGGCAAACTTATGGGAGAAGCCTAACCTAGAGGATATTTCAACGAAAATCTCATTCTCGAAGTGTTTCCCATGATCGGAGACCAGCTGTAGGGGGACTCCAAAGCGGGAGATGACATGGTTGAAGAAAAAATGTGCTACAGTGTCGGAGGTGTTGTTGAAGGTGGGCATGGCTTCAACCCATTTGGTGAAATAATCAACTGGCACTACAATGCATTTGTGTCCATTGCTAGATGGCAAGTTGCAAGTCATGAAGTCTATGCCCCATTTGCAAAAGGGGTCGGTAGTAATGACTGGGTGCAGAAGAGCAGGTGGTTCTCTCACTTTATTGGAATATAGCTGACATTGGTCACATCGCTTCACAGCGTGGATGAAACCGTGAAACAATGTGGGCCAAAAATAGCCTACTCGAATGATTTTTTGGGCAGTGGACATCCCTGAGAGGTGGCCATCACATGCACTGTTGTGGCAGTCATTCAAGACTCTATCGACTTCATCAATGGTCAAACATCGACAAAGTGTGGTGTCGAACCCTCACCGATAAGGAGGTATCGAGGGGCCTGGTGTCGAATACGTCAACGATCATCCCTGGAGAGGTGGTTTCTGAACTTCTGTGTTCAGAGGTAGATGAGGAGATTGTCCTACCAAGGATAATATGAGGGGATGCAAAAGAGATGCTCCTCAGGGAAGTCAGTATTGATGGGAGTACTAGTAGTATCGGAAGGAAATGTCGTAATTAGTTCGATGAGGATGAGGGATTTCTTGCTCTTGAGTGTTGAAAATTCGAGGTCATACACCTGAAGGATGACAATCCATCGGTCAAATTTGCCATTAATTTGTGGACTACTGAGCAAGTATTGCATTGGTTTGGAACCTGCTACGGCTTTGGTAGTTCGAAGAAGAATGTAATAGCGCAGTTTATGGACTGCGAGGACAACTGCAACGACGAGTTTCTCTTTGTGATTGTATTTCAAGGGTGGCCTTGAAAGTTTTTTACTGACATAGTAAATGACATGCTCCCTATTGTCATCCCCTAATTGGACGAGAACTTCTGCTATGGAGACGGTTAAGGCCGATAAGTAGAGGATGTAGTCGCAGTTATAGTCGGGTGGACTAATCAACGGGGCATGGGAGAGGGCCTCTTTGAGATCATCAAAAGCGGTTTGGGCATGTTCATCCCATTGGAATGGGATATCATGATGTAAGAGGCGAAGGAAACCATGTGCCTTAGTGGACTAATCAGGGACAAAGAGGCATAAAAAGTTAGCTTTGCCTTGTAGGCTCTACAGTTGGCGTAAATTCCATGGGGGGGGGATTTTCGTGATGGCTTGGACCTTGAGGGGGTCTACTATGATGTCGTGTTGGGATACGATGAACCTAAGTAGGCATCCAACGGTGACGCAAAATACGCACTTGAGGGGATTCAAGCGGATATTATACTGATGACACATGTGAAATACAATATGTAAGTCATCGAAGTGTTGAGTGCATTTCTTGGATCGAGCGGTGAGATCGTCCAAGTAGGCGAGAATGATTTGAGCCAGATCATGAAAAATGTATGTCATGGCGCTTTGAAAAGTGGTTCCAACATTCTTGAGGCCAAAAGGCATGACACGATATGAAAAAGTACCCCAAGGGGTAGTAAATACGGTTTTGTATCGATCGGTTGGGTGAATCTGAATTTGGTTGTAGCCAGAGAAACCATCCATGAAGGACAAAGCTTCGTGGCCAGCACAATCATCAATAATTTGGTCGATAAAGGGAGTTGGAAAATTGTCTTTGGGACAAGCGTGATTGAGATCGTGAAAGTTCGTACAGACGCGGATAGTGCCCTATTTTTTGTTAACGGGGACGAGGTTGGAGACCCATGACGTATATGCGATGGGGTATATGAACCCTACAGTGCATAATTTGTCAATCTCGGCTTTGATGGCTATCGCTTTAGATGGGTGTAATGGACACTTCTTTTGTCGTACAGGTGTGATATCAGGCCATGTGTCTATACAATGTTCGACAATAGAGGAATCAAGGCCGGGCGTTCCTGTATGTGACCAGGCAAAAATGTCCCGGTATTCCTGGAAGAGAGATTTGTAAGCGATGAGTTCTTCAGAAAGGAATGCGGCACTGATGGTGATTTCCTCTATGATGTCAGGTTTGATGGAAATATCAATTTTGACGGTGGGGGAAATGTTGGCCATATTGCCTTCTTCAAAAGCATCTGAGGCAGGGATAGGGTTATTCAACCAATCTATATGCCCTGAGGGGAGAAAATATTTGGTTTCGATTGCGTATATGGGGCCTTGTTTGGGAGGCGAAAAAGATTCTTGTGAAAGAAAGAGTGCTCTGTGACAGAGCGGATCCCATGGGCAATCGGGGGAAGTTAATTCCTCGAGGATTTCTTCGTCGCAGTGGAACTATTGAGAATATAGTGGATCCAGGGAAATAAATTTGGGGACTATCACCGTGTTGTTATCTTCTAATGAAGAGGTAGGGGGAATGACGTAAGGGGGTTGTGTGGGTTCGCTTGACATAAACCAAATATAGAGATACCGTGGGTTAAAAATCGTAGTCGGGTGTAAAATTTCTGTGGGGAAATAAACTGGAGAATTGGGGGGATTTGAGGGAAAATCCTCATATAAACTATCCAGGAACCATGGGGGAATCAGGAGTGCCTCAAACTCGGGGGCGAAGATATAAACCATATCCGGAGAGGGAGTATGGGGGACTATTGGCATCATCGGAGGTGGGGTGATGGTAGGAGTGGGAAGAAGGGTCAATTGACGATGCTTATATTCAATAATCGTAGGACATTGATATGTGAAATGATCGAGTCATTCACATAGAGCGCAAGGACATCGCATACGTTCATTGACAGAGATCGTGACATAGTGAATGTCAGTGACATGTGTGTGAGATGATGCAGATGGGATGGGTTCTTGTTGAAAACTCTGGCATACGACTCTAGCGTCTGCCAAAAGTAAGGTAGCACAAGGAAATGGTGGGTATAATGGTTGTATTCTGAACAAATGGCACATGCAAATTTGGTCCACGGGCCTTTGCCTCCTGGAGAGGATGTAATGGTAGCATTAGGTGAACTAGATGAAGCGACGGGCGGTGTCGTTGCTCGAGGAGGTTGGATTAAATTGCGTAGCTTGGGGATAGATGGGCACTTATTAGTGGGGTGTCCATATTTCTCGCATAGTGCACAAGGAGGTTGAACTCGTGGTGGAAGTGGAGCGACAGGCTCATTCTTCTTTTGTCTGCCCCCAACTATAGCAATGGTGCTAGTGAGTGGGGTTGTGGGTGGTGTGGTGGGAGTAAGTATGGGAATCTGCATCGGGATTCCTTATGTTTGGGGATGAAGGGATGGCTGAGGGACCATCTCAGGTGGATGTAGATACCATATTGGAATTGCCATCACCATATTGGGAAGGGTAAGCGTTGCAGCTACCTGAAAAGCTTGTACACCCAGTGGGGGGTAAAAGAAGGGGATTTGAGTGTTGGCTTGGGGGACTGTCTCCCAAACCTAAATGTGGCCCTAGGGGAGGGTGTAATCAGGAACAGGGGGAGCTGGAGGGTTCTCAAGGGATGCCTGAGGAAGGATCTCTGCGACTAGTGGGACGTCAAATACTAATGAAGCCTCTGTGGGAGGAAAGGTATCTCCAGTTTCTGTTCCATTGGATGAGATGACACATACTTGTGTTGAGGGATGTATGAGCGGAGGTTCTCCATGGTATGTCTCTAGCAAGGATGGGTCTTTGAAAATTCTGGGACCCATCTCGATGAGTGGGTAAGCATCGGGATTAGTGTGGACAAGAGGTAGGATGTTATCGATGTTGGAGGAAGGGTTGGGCTCATAATGTGATACTTGGTCTATGGTGATGATCTTCCCGTTGTGAGGGAACATCATTGTACGAAACACAGAAGAGGGCACAGCCTTCATTGCATACATGTAGCTATGCCCAAACAAGATGTTGTAATCTAGTGGAGCGTTGATAACTTCAATGTCAATGAGGATAGTTTTGCCCCCGAGTTCAACAGGGACATTTTGAAAGAGCCCTTCAAGAGAGGATGGTCCTCCATCATAAGCTATCAGAGTAATGGCTGATGGTATGAGCTCGGAGGAGCCAAGTTTATGCCATACAGTTTTTGACATGATGCATGTGGATGAACCTTCATCAATGATGCAGCGATGAACTATGATGTTTCTGATTTTAACCGGTATTTGGAAAGCGACCAGAGTGGGGAGACAGGGTTCCCCACTATCAAGATCAAAGGTGGTGAGTCGAGTACCAGCAGGGTCGACTGCTCCCAGGGTGGAAAGTAATGACTTATGTTGAGTAGGACAGGTTTGAAGGACTTCTAAAACTGACATGGCAGCAGGAGCTTGTGCCAAGTCATCGACCAGACTGTAATTGTGCACTGCCTTAGCATGAGGGTTGTTGACATTCTGTCGTAATGGGATGCGAGGAATACGAAGGGGTGTTTTGGTATTAGGGAGAGGAATCATCAAAGGTGGTCCAGTTGTGACTGGGGCTGCTTCCAAGGTATTGGGAGTGGAGTCAAGGGGTGCATTGTATTGACGACTATGTGTTTGTAGAAGGACTTCTTCCTCACTAGTGAGGAGGATAGTGTGATCTGTAGGAGTGCCTGGGTTGGGATATTGTCCCATCTGTGGTGGGGCAGGATGCATCTCTTGTTGGGTGTTCATCACCCCTTGCTGTGGTATGGGGTTTTGTAACACAGATTAGGGGGGGTTGCTGCACATATTGTTGTGGGGCATGTTGGGGAGCAGGCGATACTGGGGGATGTGGTCCATTTCCGGATTCTTTCCTCCATTTAAAGTCAGCAATTTGAGGGCAATGGTGGGTATAATGGCCATACTCACCGCAAAGGGCACAACGAAATATTGTTTGAAGATTGTTGTTATTCTTCCCTTGGCGTTTGTTGTTATTGCCCCCTTGGGGGTTATGGTTCCCCTGATTTTGGTTGCCCCCAGACAGGTTGGTTCTGTTGGGGGTGGTTTTGGTTCCCTCCTAGTCCTCAATTATTATTATTTCGGTTTTTTCCTTTCTTTTTGGCATTGTTCGACTGATGGTTCGGATTTTCCGTATTCAGTTGTTCAAAATTTTGATATTGTTGAATAGGAGAGGGCTGAACAAAATTAACCCCGGCGTGTGGGTGTCCTGGTGGTGGAGCCATTGGATGTGGAGGGCCAGGAAATGGAAAGTACGGATTATTTGGTGGTAATGATCTGTAGGTTACATAGGAAGGCAAGGCGCTTTCACTAGTGCTTAGGGTGTAAGCAGATGTAGAGGGGGTACCAGAACTTGGTTGGGTTGTTGGGCGTACTGTGGGTGTCGATGCTGGTCCACTGATGGGTGGAGGAAGGGAGATAGGGTATGATTGTTGATAAGAGGGAGGAGGATAATAAGTAGGTCCACCATATCCCGATGAATATTAAGGTTTTCCATAGATAGGTGGTTGTTGGAGGTGTGAATTGTGGTGTGTAGTGGTACCAATCAATCCATCCACGGAGTGAGACATCCCGGATTTGTCTTGGCCGAATGGCACGGGTCTCAGGGCATCAGGTAGTACCGTATATAAGTATCCTAACTGTGAATAAATGAGCTCAAACTGTTGAGCCTTGTTGATGGCTTCTTCTTCCGATTGGGGGAAGGTGGCGGCTACAACCTTGGCAAGGAGGGAAATAAGTTATTTGAGAAACCAATTGAGGCATTGTTTCTTGGTGGCTTCTGCTTTGCATAGACTATGTCGTCGGCACCATTCATGAATCTGGTCGGCGATGTGTGTAGCAGAGGTTTGTTTAAACTTTGAGAGTAGTTCGAGACCATTGTCATGACGGATTGGTAGTTGAAAGAAGGTCAAAAATGTTTTGGCCAAAGATTCAAAGGTCACATGGGACCCAGATTTTTCTTCTACATACCATTTGGCTAATGGGCCACTGAGCATGCATTGAAATAAACTCAACCGAACAGAGTCGTCGATGATGTTGTTTGAAGAGCACCATAAATGGAAGGTCATGATATGGTTGGTTGGGTCGTCTCTCGCTTTTCCTTCAAACTTGGGAATGTCTGAAGGGAGTTTGGTAGGCATTGTGGACCATGTGGGGTCATGCAAGATAGGATCATTGGTGAGCTTAGTCAGATCCGGTATGTTGAGGGAAGCCAAGTATGGCATTTGGGGTGGTTGTGGAGGGTTAATTCCCATCATGGTGGGAATGTTTTGTGTACCTGACCCATGAGGAGGGTTAGTTCTAGCCATGGTGTGAGTGTTGTGTGTCCCTGACCCTTGAGGGCGGCTAGGTGGGGTTGTACTTCCTCCTGAGGAAGAAGTGTGCCCCCCGCTTCCTTGTAAAGGAAAGTGGGTGGATGGTTGACCTTGGGAAGTGGACCCAAGTAAAGTGGAACTAAGCAAAGAGGATCCCAAGATGGTAGCACTCACAGGAATGTGAGAAGGTGGAGTCGATGAGTTGGCAAGACTAGGAACTCCCCATATAATGGGAGGGAGATTTAGCAAGCATCTGGAATGACGGGGATTATGTGGGTCCCCTATGATGTCCGACTAGCCAAGTGGATGTGTGCAAAATGGTGATGAGAGAAATAAATGAACAAGAGTCTTTGTTTGTGATTTTTTGGACCTTCACAATATATCTAACAATCGCATGTAATCACAAGAGCATCACACATAAATCAATTGATAAAGAAGCATACATGTGGGTAGGTGGTTTTTGTCCATGTGGGAGAACAAAGAAAACAAATGCTCATTTCCTAAAAGACCTAATGTCCTTCCTCTCAAAATAGCACTGGACCTTCCAATAGCACTCAACAGCGGGGTCTGAAACCACCAGAAGAGGAACTAGTGAAGGATGAAGTAATCAGTTATAATGAGGGGTAGAGGGTGCATATCCCGAAAGAGCTGGCGATATTTCCCAATAGCCACATAAAATCCGATCAAGGTGCAATTGCAACCCACAATTGCCACCTGGGTAGATATCCTAAAATTTGGTCACTAGGTACCTCGGTCAAAGTGCGGCATTTAGATTTTTGACCTAAGAAATGGGTCATGGGCTAGATCCCTTCCAAGAGGTGGGTGCCTCAAGGGGGGATGCACAGAACAACCGTACCTCGACCTTCGACCCTTCACAGGTATCTCCCTGCCTTATGGTGTTAGGAACACTTGACTTGGAGGATTTAAAGTTCCCTATTTGACAACTTCTATTGTTTGAAGATGTGAGAACCTGATAACGGGGATTTTTTTGGATGCCTATCCCCGAGATCCTACCTAGAATAAAAAAAATATTTTGGCACCTCCTGTGGAGGAAAACTTAGTGATTTTTTAGAAAAAATTTAGATGTGGTTGTTTGAGAGATTGGGGGTGTGAACCAATCTCGTTGAAATTAAGTGGGAATCGATAGTCTCATCAAAAGAAAGGGGTGGGGCATTTCAGAATCCCTTTGGAGGAAACTCACTTCAACCTCCACAATTTTCTAGATGACGCTATGTGAGTGAGTAGTGACTTTGTGTGTGAACAAGTGAAAGTGTGCCAAATTTTTAATAAGCTAGGTGTCACCTTGTTGCATGTGGACTTCTTGTGGTCCTTACAAGTCTACCTAATTTACTAAATGCCATTGGTACAACCTTGCAAAATTTTAAAGTCCCTGGAGAACTAGCATGTGGACATATGGGTCCTTACCAATCCTTTAACTCCCTAATGTGATTTAATCTAAGAAAGCTTCAAAAACTATCCTAGATTGTGTACATGTGGGCATGTATGGGCCCGTTACAAAACCTTTAAACTTCCCTAGTGATTTGATCTAAGAAAGTAAATTCAAAACTATTCTATCTTTGTAGCATGTGGGCATGTATGGGCCTGTTACAATTTTAATATGTGTTTGAAAAAATAAACTAAGAGGAGTCCTGAGGGGGTTGTTGTCCTCTCCTAAAGATTTTGTCTTTAAGGGAGATGAAATTTTCCTTCAATCAGTTTTCTGATTCTCAAGATCGCTTTATGGCACGAGAGAAGAGCATACTCAAAGATTGACGTTCAATTTCTGGTCCCAATGCAAGTAGTTATATTTGTGATATAGAATGGCTCCAACTTATCTTTAATCAAAGCAAGCCATCCATGTGGCAAAAATGAAAGCAAAAAGAAGATAAATATGGATTTTAACCCCCTAAGTGCCTATGTTTTGACTAACCCTTCATGTGGAGAGGGAATCTAAGTGTGGTGCATATTACAATCTGCATAGAATAAAACTTAAGAAGGCTATGGGCCTCCAACAAATCACAAAAAACCCTTACAATGTATGATTTTCTGGACAGATGCGTTGTGGGCACCAATGCACAAATGGAAAACGACCTTTTGGCGCAGTGCGCAGAATGCGCTGAGAAACAGAGTGGGTTTGGCACACGTGCTTGGAAGATGCGACTGTAGGTTAAAAAACCCGTGCACTTTCTGTTACACGACCGTGAAAGAAATTTCAGATGAAATTCTCTCAACTTAGCTCTAAATTTAGCTTTTTGCATGCAGGAATGGGTCTGTTATGGTTCCTGCAAGTTAAATAAACCAAAATGAAGTGCTCAAACAACCCAAATGGGGGGGAAATTGATACCAATCCTCAGTGGAGTCCCCAATCTGTTGCATCCCTTTCGTCACCTAAATGAGCAAAATAAGGACGCTTACAAGTCCAATTGGGTTAGCTGGACAAGACAGCAATGAATGCAAGAGTTAGAAACATCAAGCATAAGAAATAAACAAAGAACTAAACTAATAAAAATAAAAGAAACTAAACTAGAGTGCATAAGGGAAATAGAAAAAAAATTAAACAAGATGCATGCCACCAATGGATAAGTTGTATTAGTGGGAAAACACCAAAGAGAAAGGGAGACTTATGGGTCCCCTCTTCCTCCAAGGGAGGGCTCTTGAACCCCCAATGATTGAGCTCTTCTTACAAGTAACAAACTAAAAGGAAACGATGAAGAAATCCAAAGCCCATCCACTCAAGAGGAGATGTGAATGGCTAAATGAAATGGTGCTTATATGCTCTTGATGAGAAAATAGGATTCTCCAAGAGAATATAGGTAGCATAACAATACAAATGAATTCCTTGAAAATATAGTGCACCCATGGCCTCTTTTTATAGCAAATCTTTGAGGCATTATTCAACCAGTCTTTAGTGTGAACAAGGGTCTCTTTAGGGCACCCTTAGGTCTTTGACCAACCCCCACTTGGATTCAACTCGCATTTGGGTGTCAAATCGACTTGGGAGATGAACCAGAAGTGGGTGGAAGGCCGACCAAAATCATAAATGTGTCGTTTTGAGGTGTGCACGACTTTTTGTATCCACAGTTGTGCATCAGGCGCATATGCGTTTTTCTGACATTATTCGACTATCGCACGTGCGTGCCTGCCTTTGTATCCTTAACGCATGCTGGTTTTTTAACCAACTGTATAGTTTTGTTCCCTTTGGAAATGCATTTTCTAGGCCATGGATGAACTAATGGGTGTTTGAAGATGCTGGATTCTTGTAACCATTTGCGAAAGAAATTCCAGTGATAACAGACTCCATATGAAGTTCTTTTACAGTGATAATAGCGCGCAGCTGAGAAGTGTGCAGAGAATTATTATCAAGGAAAGGGTGCGCACATTTGAAAGTGTTGTGCACACATGGGTAAGTGTGTGATAATTACCTAGAAGTGCGCATTGGAATATATATATATATATATATTGAGGTCGGAGAGCTTGTGTGGTTATGAGGTTGGTGAGCCAGAATGCAAATAGGCCAGTGCGACTATCCTTGTAAAGTTTAATCATACTCAATTTATTAATGTTATCACATTGTTGTGCACAAACATATTAGATGAAAAGAGATGGGGGGCTAACTACACCGAAAAAGGGAAAAGGGGGGGGACTTAGGTCCTAGGGAATTTTTTATTAATATTTTTGGAAAAGTGTAAGTTATGGATATTTATTTATCCTAAGTTTCGGGGGATGGAAACGAGTCACCAAGTGGCTAAAGCTACTTTTGAAGGTGACAAGTGTCGAGTTTAAGGCCAACAATATATATTGTTGGACTTAGTGTAGTTCGAGGGAGAACTCATTTTTGGAGGATCTTTTCTGGTGTGCAGAGGGGTTGGACCATCGAAGAAGGACGACTATTACCTTATTTGCAGAGAAAAAACTGTAAGAGTTTTTTGTATTGTAACTAGAATTTTGTTGTCGAAGAAGCAAGTTTTCAGGCCCGTGAGAAATCTCTCTATATGAAATATTTGATATTAAAGAGGTGGGTTTTTAGGCCCATGAGCATTCTCTCCAGGTGAGAGTTTTGTTGTGAATTGTTCTCTGGTGTGTTGGGCATTAGTTGCATGGCTTTGAGACTTTCTGTATAGTATGTTGTTGAAACCCTAGAAGGGAAGTGGGGGAGCCGAGGGACTGTTGAGCAAAGAAGGGGCACACTTCCTTGGGTGTAACATGTGCGTGGGAAATGAGGGATTGTAGACTAGTTACAACAGTAGCACCTTGTACTGAGAAATTTTGTTGAGTATTAGACCTTAGCCTGGCAATGGGAATCCCTATTTCTATGGTGGAGTTAAGCCTCAACTTGGGAGTGACCTGTTGTTGAAATTTTATGAGCAACATAGTCTAGGGTTGGTAGGAACTTCTAAGTTTTGTGCACATTTGGTTACTTTTCATAAAAGATAAGTGTCTTTATGTGCTTGTCTCATTTAATGTGTGCTTAATTTTATGTGATAATAAATTCTTGTATGTTGTTGCATATAAGTAATTGTTTTTATTCTACATTGTGTTGCTTGCACATGTAAGTGTGGTGTTGATAGACAATAATTGTAGTCGTACATGAGTATGACAGTTATTGTTAGTTTTCTTGTTGATTTAATCTTATGATTTGGTTATGAGTCTTCAAGATGAGACTAGAATGGTCGTGCGTGCAAGGAAATACTCTGTGTACACCAGAGGTTAGATTTACTTGTGTGCATAGGGACGTAATCTGTGCACACAAGGAGAACAAAATTGGTGTGTGACGCTAGAAAGGTTGTGTGCATAATAGTGATCTCATGTTCAATATGGATTACACGCTCAATAGTGTTGTGTTTTTTGTAAGCTTATGTGTGCAGTTGTTTTGAGTTACTTCCATTGTTATAAGTTGTGTGGCGCGACTCAGCTTGGGGTTGAGCACGTTGCTTCAAGTAATTTTGTGTAGACTAAAGTTATAGAGTGGATTCTGTGCACTAGATTTTGGAGTAGCATTTCTCAGTAGTAAGTTGGGTAATGTTACAGTATGGTAAAAAGAAGTTGGTAATGGGGACGTTATAGATTGGTCCCAGAGCGACATAAGTTGAGTTTGTGTGACGTGGCCCAACTTGGATGGCTTGGGACATTACATAAGGAGTCTCCTCATTATAGAGTGAAAATACAATGTGCTACCTAAAAATATGAGCAAAAACCATTAGCCCAAGTCAAAACCATGAACCAAATACAATAAGAGGACATTAACCACCCTCATAATCCTCCAATACACGAGCGCCTCACCAAAAATGGTCAAATGTGCCACAAAAGGGGTTACATGTTTAGTGTAGAGGGGCTAGGATAAGTGCACCCTCCATAAAATGTGCCAACATCCGAGAGATGAGTGGAGAAATGGCCAACAATGGGCCTAAAGACTAGCGCACTCCTCCAACTAACTCCTAAAAGCAAGGATGTGGTCATCTTAAGAAGTAACAACCTCCATATGCATGACGTCATGCCACACATGTGGGATGTCCATGGTGAACATCCAATGTAGTATGGGATGTGTGTCTCCTCAAATAAAATAATGTGGTCAGTGGCACATCACCCTATAATCACTCTAACAGCCTATGACCCTATGTAACCACTCCTAAGAGTCCTCAAATGCTTCAAACAACCTCGCACATGTGGTCCAAGAGGGAGTAATCAAGCATGCATGCAAGTGAAGGCATCTAACTAGGCAAGGGAATCATTTTGGAGTGGTCCATGTGGTAGTTGTGATGATGTGACATCCCTATCATCACCTGATGCACTGTCATGGATCTCAATGCAATGACATGTATCCCAATGAAGTACATAGATCCCAAGAAAAACGACACAAATACCAATGTATGTGGATACGGTCGAATATAGGTACACGAATCCCAAGACAACATCATGGATCCCAATGCAGTGTCATGGATCATGAGGCTCGATACACAAATCCCAATGAAAGGCATCCAGTTGAAGTGGTGGGTCCAACTTCTTTGCAATCCATTAGGTGATGTACACTTAGTGGTTTCTCTTAACACAATACAACAATACAGGTTAGTTTTAGAATTTGCCTAATTTTTATCAAGGAGGAGCAACATTAACCCTTATACATGTGACAAGTCTTAGGACAATGAGTATTTCCTAAGACCCTAAGTAAAAATTAGGTGATGTATGAATAATTATGGAAGGGAAAGGGGAAAAGTTCACATAATGACCTTCAAAAATCATTTAATATGTTGCATAGGTCTTTGGGACTTTATTCAACTAGCTTTCAAGAGCTAGGATTTTATATAAGAACCTTTAAGAGGGAGCTTTAGCATGTTTTTTTCCTTTTTTTTGTCCATTCATTTTATTGAACAAGTCCCTTTTTCTTTAGATATTCATAGACAAGCACAGGACTAGGGGCATTTGCCTCATAGTGAGGTGGCATTGCTCAAGCTTTAATATTTTGGCTTTTAACTTTATTTCTCTTCACCTACAACCTTTTTGGCTTTATTGACTTAGGATTTCTCAATTAGACCTTTCTAGTGACATTTGATAAGTCAAACATGATCAAGAATATGTTTTTTTTATGGATGGAATAGAGTGAAATGGAGAAAACGGAAAATGTTAAGTATGGTTAGGATGTGAAAAGCACTACCTTAACCAATTTCCTAGTAGCACACACTAACCTGAGAAATGGCAACACTTCCAAATGAAAATTGTGGTCCCCCATGGTACGATGAGGAAAACTATAAAACTATAAATATTGTTATGAAGTGTTATTGGATCTCAATTCCGACGTTTACCACTTTCATGAATAACTCAGAGGTTATAAAATCACATCCAAGGAAGATACCAATGTAGGGAATATAAAATAGAGCATAGTCAAATCATAATGTACCATCCATAAGTGCATCAGTCATTTGAGGAGTGAGGGAGAGGATCTGATATATCACAATGAAGCTAGCACAATCACATATCTGAAGGAGAAAATGAGAAAACTATCTAAGTCTGGAGAATATGAGAAAGAGAGTTCACGCTATCAACAATGTAACACCCTTGTGAGGGTACCTCTAAAGTAGTCACCCCTTGGGGGGTAACAGGGTGTACAATTTACACTAATATAATGGATGTGTATTAGATGTAGACAAAATGAAAGTAGAAATGAAAACCATACCTACGAACTATTTTACAAAACTTCAAACCGTAGTCTATTCATGTGAAAAGAAAGAAACTACTACAATAGACATGAATAAATAGTTTGAAAGAATGCACAAAATATCGTCATAACCAGTAGAAAGGTCAAAGATATCACCTGGGGGTTAGACTTGTTGAAGATGTGGCTCCAATACCTCTTCCTTGAGAGGGTCCTTGCCTTCCTTGATGTGTGCAGATCCCCTCATTGATTGAGTGAGCAAGTAGCATGGAATTTCAAAGGCTTATCAAGAGGAAAGAGTCATCAAGATTTCTAATTTGATTTTGGTAGCATGTACTTACTATGGATGGATGGATGGACCACAAGCCTTTATTTATACAAAAGATAATGGTTAACCCCCCCCTACACGACCATAAAAGTAGTGGTTAGTTGACCATACCAAGACTAAGAATATTTATCAAAGTTTAGAAATGTCCACTTATAACTACTTTCCCTTTTTAGAAAATTCAGGCTTGAAACAATCAAAAGGGTGATTTTTATGGGCTCGTTATCGCATAATATGTACTTTTCCAAATCCCAAGACAAGTAAGGGAGATTGGCGTAACAATAAGATATCCTATTACTGTCACCTCAAGAGGAAATCCCCTATTTTAGAAGTAGAAGAGAATATACCCCAAGGGAGGCGTCCCCAATGCCCTAAAGGGGTGGGTAGACTAAGATTATGTTAAGAAATACCCCCCCTCTCACTGGTCACCAAAGTCAACAAAGTCTACGTCTGAGAAATTGAGGCAAATAAGTGTAATTTGTGTACCTGCCAGGAACAAGAGCAACATAGCATATATATGGAAAATTCATGTACAAAAATGATAGTAAATCCTCCAAAGATGATAGACAATGCAGTTATACGATGACCGAAGCAAAATTATAGTTAGATGACGGTTTATAACAGCCAAAAGTAAATTGTAACAACCACAAGAATTAGTGCTCGGAATTGCTAGAAAAGATAATGTAAATTGAGCATATAGCAAGCAGATTCCTTAACAATTGTCACAAGCAAGTTCTGAGTAAGTTAGCTATGAGTTAGCTTAGTGTATGCAGAAAATTGCAGCAGTTAGTATGGTTGTAGCAATGTTTTGCAACAATAGCAATTAGATTAGTATTATATGTTAAACTATGATAAGAGATAGTTAGTAAAAGCTTAGGAGAATAGTGTTTGAGTGTTTGATCAATCCTTCAACAAAAGAGAAGTAAGAACTAATGCCTTTTAGAGCTTATGGAGTCAATTATATCAACACAATAACTTGGAGAAAATAAATGATTATACTTGTGTAAGAGATAACAAGGTGGAAGCTTGAGGAGTAGCACCTTAAGTCCTCAAGTACCAAGCCTCAAAGAGTAAATTCAACTAGGGTGTAGGCACTTCTAGGCCCTAGCAATTTCTCTTCTTCTTATAATCTTGAAATATATTTATGCAACAAGAACTAGACAAAGCTTCTAAAGTGCTAGCACTTTAGAGATCTAGAAGTTTGTCTAGACAAGATCTTCTTAGGAAAAACTTAGAAAATAAAAAGAAAGAAAGAAGCACCTTGTTAAGCCCTAAATAGTGGCCCATTACCCCTTAATTAGGGCATATTATATTAGTAATGTTATTTTATATATGTCGGCTTTAGGCCATTAGTTGTAATTATACCTTATAGTCTCCTATATATACCAAGGAAAAATTTTCATTTTGAATCATCTTGGAATTGTACATTTATGTGGGCATAAGGAGGTTGCCCCCTCCAAGAGGCTTATTATCTGAGTTTCTCTCCTTTTCAAGGTGTTGAGTACTTATTCGGGGGTCTCCGCAATACCACACTCCAAAATCACCAAATGCTGAAATGGCGAAGGTTGGATCCGCTATCCACGTGTCCCTCTCAACCGACTGTCAAGATCTACTTCAACCTTCAGGACTTCTCGACTCAAAAATCTTTACACCTTCGTTTTCCTGGACTACCAGAATTTTGAACCACCAGAAATCTGCTGACACGTGGCTCTGACACCAATGGACAAGATCCACTACGGACTTCGAAGATTCGAGAAACTTGCATGCTCCTGCAACCACACTTTGATTTCTCCAGACAGATGGACTTCCGAATAACCGTTGATCTGCGGACACGTGTCCCTCGACCACTAATGGTCTAGATCGATTTCAGCCTTTGGGACTTCAGGAAATTTGTCTCCTTTACACCCAACACACGGAAATTGTCGAACTCCTAAAGTTTGAATGACTTCAAGGGTTAAAACCCGCGCTTCTTCTCCAGATCCAATGGTCGTGAAATAATTTGGCTCCTCCCGAATGGATCTCATTTGCTCGTCCTTCAAATAAAGTGAATCCTTCCTCCAAGGACTTTTGCCCACTATTCCTCCTAAGCTTTATCACTCTAAATGATTCGGACCTCCGGCACACACCTTGTGCTTCTCTCTTTGAGAATCTTTCAACGCTTGACTAAGTGTTTGCCCTGTGCACACCTTGCACGGGTCTCCTTGAGCTTTTATATTCCATTGAGTATGTGTGCACTCCTTGCACCAGGTTTTTCAGAAGAGAAACAATTGAAACTTGCAGAACATCAAAGGTTCATTCATTCAACCATGAAATACACACAGGTATATAAAACACAGGAAAAGCACAAATAACATATCATTACCCAAATTAACTCAGAGATAAGCAAACTCAGATATTTGGAAGCAAATCTCCTCTATTATATTCCTTCAACAAAACATTTACAAAGTGTTCTTGCAACTCTCCACTTCTCTTCTTCGGCAAGATAACAAATAAACTTTAGTAGCCTCTTTTGGGCATATATTACATACATTTATACATGGCGGGGCTTCTCGAGCCTTCCTCCCCACTACTCTAGTGCTTTCACATCATAATTAAAGCATTCTACCACTAAGGCTTATTACAATAAATGGATCATTACAACCTAGATATGAGTCGATGCTCGATATCTGTACAATCCAACAACTAATTAAGGCTATTACAATCTCCTGCGATCTCGATCAATGGCTCAAGACTCCAAACATTAAAGGGCCTTTAATTTCAATACTTTCAAAATAGTAAAATGACGTGCTTTCCTTGGGATCCAAAATAGTTTGAATGCACGCGCTGGATGCTGAGTGTTGAGGAAAAGGTATGGATTACCTTACTCAATCACTTTCAAATCTTGCCTGGCTAGGACAAGATAGTTGGGAATGCCACCCGGGGTTTATAGCCTCAAATTATTCACTCAATCTGCAAGTATTAATTACAAGGACTGAGACTGATTTATAATTTAAATATGTTGCAATATAAAATAAAATTTATAAAAGCTACTGGAATGTACACAGATTTTATGGTAAAGTAAACATGGAGATGAAAAGCGAAAAAGTAACCAAGTCTAAAAAACATGTATGAGACAAAATAACAATCTGATTTTATTTCATTCTGAGACACCAAAAGTGCTTTTCTCTTTACAAAACCCCTGCGAGGGCATGGACCAAAGTCTG
The DNA here is from genome assembly GCA_009831015.1 of Picea engelmannii. Taxonomy (NCBI): domain Eukaryota; kingdom Viridiplantae; phylum Streptophyta; class Pinopsida; order Pinales; family Pinaceae; genus Picea; species Picea engelmannii. The sequence continues at coordinate 26,743 of ML822191.1, read as the reverse complement.
ATTTAGAGATCCTTGATGACCACCATACAAAAAGCCTTCAACAGTAAAGTAAAAATGAAATTAATAATCTGGATCAGCTTGCCACAAACTGTTTCCATTTTGATTCTGCAAGATATACTTTATCAACCCTGAAAATTAATTCACAAACAGACAAGAATACATAGACTGTCAAGGATGAATCAACACCTCTAAAACAAGCGTCTGAAAAGTGTGGTTCAGTTTTGAACCTTGTTGTTTACAATAAGACCATGTTGTCAACAAGAGAAATAGGCTTTCAAATAAACTCATAAATGATGAAAACTGAAACTAACTCATGTAACTAAAGAGCAAACCTTAGTATTGTTTTTCTCCCTTTATTCTCCCTTTGTCTCTTTTTCTCATTGAGCTTTTATTCTTTCCCAATAAGTTGAAGTAGTTCAACTACTTTATTTAGTTAAGTTGATTTAACTTAACTAATTAGTTTAGGAGAAACAAA
>ML822190.1:823-62900 GCA_009831015.1 Picea engelmannii | reverse complement strand
ACTTGATTTCTTGTTTTTTTCTTCATTGTTGCTTTCATTATTCAAGGTATTAGTATTTGGGAGGGATTGTTCAATCTTGGAGGTAGAGCTTCCTTCTTTATGAGAACTCTGTCTAAGAACGTGTCGATCTCTCTTCTTGGGGAAGGGGATTTTTTCACTGTAGTCCCTCACTTGTCTAGTGTTTTCACTTTGGTTAAGAGGGACTACGTCTTGACATTTATTTCTTCATTGATCCCTCCTTTACTATTGCTTTCAAGATTCCCTTTTCCTAGTTCCCCAGTATCTACCTAGGTCTCTTTAAAAGGTGGGAATTTCTTGTTGGTATTGTTGTTCATATATCTCCAAATATTCATCATATTCTCATTATGGTGAATAGGGGAAATAACCTCCCTCATAATACCATTGTTCCTGACACCAGGGGTAAGAGGGTCCTAAATTATGGTGCATCTAGATGAGACAAGAAGAGAAAACATATGACTAGGGTGCAAAAAAAATCCTGCAAAGAAAAACAATTCTACCACTCCAACTTCAAGCCTAAGACTAAGGAGGAGCTATAAAATCTTGAAAATCTCACTCAATGAGGAAATAGAACATGAATAAAGTCCAAATTGAAGTGGAGCTTCAAGTATGGGTAGAATACCATGGATTTTTAAGATCTAGGGACACAAAACTATACAAAACAATAGAATTGTAAGGAGTTGTCAAATCACTTCTTGCTCAAGTTATGGAGAAATGAAGTACTCAACAACAACATATCCTAGCCAAGATGGATCAAATGGGCAAGAGGATTAGCATTCTATATAATAAGTTTGAAGCACTAGGAAAATATGTTTTTAGAGTCAAGTTACAATCCTCAACCAATCAAGGAAAAGTTTGGAGTCAAACAATGAGATTCGAAAGGAGGCCCGTCAAATCTAATTGAGTTAGAAGAGATGAAAAAATGAGGAAAAAGTGACTAGCAACAGACAATTCAAAGCACCACTTCCCTAGGCCCATTTGAGTAATTTCATCCTGACATATGCATGTTATTATAAGCATTTTTGGTGTCATTGTTCATAATCTTTAGACAGTCCAGATACTTGTAATTTTTTTGTACATGCAGATAGATAGCAATAGACCAGTCATAAGAATAGTTATTAAATTGATAAAACAATATGGTGATATGTTGTTCCACGCCCTCTGGCATTGTTTCCTCAATGGCAAGCTACAAGATGTGTTGATTGTAAAATTATGTGCATAATAGGAATATAGAAGCTAGCTTACAAAAGAAAACGTTTATGAATTTTGTTTTTTCTTTAAAATTGTTTTTTTAACTTTGTTTTAAAATTTTGTATTTTTAAAATCTTTTTTTAATGATTTATTTTATATTGCTTTATGTTCTTCTACTTTAAATATATTGAAAAAATGTTTTCTTTTATTCTTTTTTTAATATATAATTGGATTTTTTTTTATTAAATACTTTTCGGTTCTCTTTTATTTATTTTAGTAAATTTTCCTCTAAAAAAATACTAGATATTATTTTAAAATATGCTTTTGGCCTTTGTTTTAGGGTTATTCTCTTCTCTCTTCTTTTAGTTTTTTTTTTAGGTTTTTCTTTTGCAGCAACAACAACATTGGTCTTTTAGGCCATAATTTCAAAAGAATTGCAATTTTAATCATGAAACACAAAAAGAGGTGCCGCTTGTAGTGGAGTTTTTCAATTCAGAGGTTGATTTTAAGGCTTTCAGTTCACAACAGTATCGGTTGTCAAGGCCACAATTTTAAAAAAGTTGTAATGTTAACCCTCAAAAAAGGGGGTGCTACTGCTAGCACCAATTTTTAATTCAAGGGTTGATTTTAATATTTGTGTTTGGAATGATATTGGTTGTCAAGGACATGATTTCAAACAAGTTGTAATTTAATGCCCCCCCCGGCAAATAAAAAAAGAGGTGATTCTAGGAGCACCCATGCTCGATCTAGAGGTTGATTTTAAGGTTTTTGTTTGCAATTTTATAAATCATGATTGAATTTTTTTGTTATTTTAATCCCCACCCACAAAAATGTTGCTACTAGTAGCACCACTGTTATAGCAAGATTTGCCTCACCCTATGCAATCTTGCACAAAAGGCCTTTTTCCATTTCCCTATGCAGACTTTTCATCTCTTTTTGCAAATCTCAGAGCTAAAAATACATTTTTTCCACATATATGCACCTTGCCTACTATACAACATGCGTATACGTAGGTTGCACCACAACATCCCACATACATCGGGATTTGTGCCCAAAAATGAAAAATGGTACAGTCAGGTTTCCATGTCACGACAGGAGATCAATGATCCTTGGCCTTCCATATATTGGAAATGTTCTGACTCGGCCCTTTAGTTCCATTTGAAGGATATAAATGGGTCAATTTTGAGCTATGGAAAAGAAGAGAAAGAATTCAACTTTGAGAGAAAAGTTACTTTGGAGAAATTATTCACTTCACATTGAGTCTGCATCCCTTTATCCTTTAAGTCTGAATACGGTGTCCAACCCCCAAGCTCTTCCCTTATTGATTAAGAACTACATTGTCTCTCTTCTATGAGCTTGCCTTTGGTGGAGGATTGAAGTGGTGGAGGCCCAGCTGGAAGGAACTTAGTTTCTCGGTTCTGAACCGTGCCAACACAGAAGTCTGTAACTTTTTCACTTATGTTGATCATATATTAATAGAAATATTGTTTTCCCATCCAATTGATATCTTGCAAATATTTGAATTATTATTCCATGGGCGTATTTGTTATGTATATTAATGGATTATGCTATTGAATGTGTTAACATCATATATTATCACCATATGCTTGCTTTGCTTGGTTGTTGAGGACTAGTTGCAGGTATATTGCTTTGGGTCAAGTGCTCAACGGTGGACTTCATCGAACGTCTGGACGAGGTAGGCATTTTATCTTATCTTGCTAGCATATTTGTTTATATAACATACTTGAGAATATAGTTGATTTATGCAGTCATTTTTGTCTGTTGTGGTTTTCCCCTAGCCATAGAGAGATTTTCCTCGTAACAACCACTTTTTGAAATGGGGATAAAAATAGCCACTAAATGTGACCTCCAAAAAAATGAAAAGTTTGAAGGGTTCTCATCAAGTTGGTAATTATGTTGGCAAAAAAACATCTTTGGAAGATCACGACCAAAAGAGGGATTATGGGTAATCATTATTAAGCATAAATACAATGTTCCAAGTTCCTTTTTAGATCAAATAAGAAACCCAAAGAAAACTACTAGGAACGTTTCCAATCAATAGAAATCAATAGTACAATTATTTCCAATTATTGGTGATTTCCTAGCCTCAAAGGTTGGCTCCGGGGATAAGGTGAGACTAGTAACTGATGTTATTTTGGGATATCGTGACATATACCTCTAGTTAAACGATTATGTTGAATCTCTAAATCAAAGGGTTTTCTTCTTGTTAAGTCAAGTTGCATTTCAAGGCACAACAAATTTTGGGCATCAAGGTTGGCATACAATTAAGTATTTGGGGTTGGAAAGTGATCCAAAAATTGATTGGAATGCTTATATTAACTATCTTAGAAAGGAGCATATCATGTTGAAGTATGGACCTAATACTTTGGATTGGGATAAGAATAAAGTTCAGGGTTATTTACTACTAATATAGGATATAAAGTCATGTTTGAAACAATTAATATAGAGCCTTGTTGGTTGTGGAAACACTTATGGAAGATAAGGGCTCTGAAAAATATAGAATATTTATTTGGTTAGCACTAATGAATAGGGTTATGAATTGGGATTTGATGCAATTGACAAAATAAACATGGTCCAAGTATCTATATTTTGGGAAACAATGATGGTGAAACTACTATTACAAGATTAGAAAATATTATAGGCTTAGAAAATATTTGATTTATAGGGTTATGAATTGGGATTTGATGCAATTGACAAAATAAACATGGTCCAAGTATCTATATTTTGGGAAACAATGATGGTGAAACTACTATTACAAGATTAGAAAATATTATAGGCTTAGAAAATGAGTGGAATGGCAATACAATCGAAGAATGTTTGAGATCGTGGATTCAAAAAACAAAAAAGTGCAGAGTCATTCCTTGTCTAGTTTTGTGGGGTATCTGGTTGGTGAGAAATTTTATCATTTTCAAAGATATATTCATTCATTTTTTCTCAAGTTTATATACATATTCCATCTTTGGCCTAGAGTTGTATAATAAAGGACTCAGATAACACCCAAAGATAAATTTATGAGCTAAAAATCAATAATTTTTTATGTTAGGGTTTCTTTGATGGAGTAAACTAGAGAGGTTAGAATTACAATTGTCCTGGAGGAGTCCTTTATTTCCCAGATGATCATTATTCAAAATTTAAATCAGGATTCAATGTAGGAACTAACAACTCTATTAAAGTGGTGTCTTTAAAATCACTATTGAAGTGAGCACTTGATAGAAACATCACAATACTACATGTATATGGGGATTCTACCCTAGTAATAAATTGGATGTATGGGACCTCACAAGTTCACAAAGTTATGTCCATACCCTTGGGAAATAGTTTAAAAGTGGTCAGTTCAAAGTTCAATTTTCTGTCATACACACATGTTTTCAAGGAGCTAATCACAGTTTCACATTCTCTTTCTAAAGAAGGGAAAAGGTTGGGTGAAGGCCAGATGCTATTGTTGGAGAATCGAGGTGGGGCCACAACTGTCACTACCTAGCCTCTTTGAAGTTATTTTTCTCTATTGTTCTTAGTACACTATAGTCTTTCATATTTTTAGCTCTATTTTAGGATATCAAATAGCTTTAATATTATGAAATTGAGTAGTTATGTAATATGATGATGACCATTATCGCTAGATAGATGTAATGCTCATTCAAACTTTTTGGTTCCTCTAGGAGAAAATACTTGATGAAAATAGGGAGATATTCATCTGAAAGTTCTTTATGCACCTGAACTATATAATTTTCATTTTGTTTATGAATAAAATTTACAGGGATTTTTTTCCCATGGAAAAATAAAAATTAAATGAAATTTTGGAACACTTACTTACAAAAATTAGACATTTTTTTTAATCTAGACATATTGTCCCATTGGTATGACAATGGGTTACTATAATTGTAACAATTATTTATTGACATTTTGATTATTGTGGAAGTTTTTGTTGTCCCATTTTGTATGATGAAGGGTCCCTTATTCGTATGTAATAAAAAGGGTTTCTTATTCTGTTGCATTGTTGAATGTTTTGAAATGTTACATAGTTGGTTAAATATATGGATGATTTACAGTATTACAATTAACAAAAGTTTAATCAATTAGTATATTTGTTTTAAGGAGACAATGCATTAACGCAATAATTATATCCAAACACATTAATTAAAATATAAAAATCAATATTGTTATGAAAAATATTTTATTTTCTGAAGATTAATTGAAATTTTATAAAAAAGATAAGAAGTTTCATTTTTGTACCCACAACATGAAAACATTTGGAATTGAATTATATCAATGCATCATATTCATTTGTATTCAATGGTGTGTTTAATATTTTTTTACGCATCTGTTGGAACACATATATTTTTTTTTAAATGCTCCAGTTACCAAAAGGTTGAAGCCGCCCATTCTTTCAAATAATAAAAACGATAACCATAAACCTCAAATCTCGGATTTCAGGTTTTCGCAGATCTAACGGTTATACATGTCAAAATCTCTCAAGGTCCCGATATGTGAAATAGCGAATTTGGGTTAAGTTTAATCATGATCATCGAAACATTAAGCAACGATTATCACTATTTTAATGCATCACGCTTTCACAATTCAGGAGTCATGTTTCGAGCGATCTTCGACTGTCCAATGTGCGAAGTTGCGAAAGTGACTTAAGATAAACCTGGTTAATTACAAGAATAATGATAATTAAGGTTAGTTAATCGTTATCGTGACTTCGCGATTCAGTGGTTTTACCATAGAATGACACCTTTGTAACGTCGATACTCAAGGTCACGAAATTTATAAACTAATCACGATCAATCAAAAGCTTAATTCTAATCAAAGTTAATTAACCAAATCATAATATCGTAAATTTGGGGTACATGGCCCAAGACTAAGAATAAAATCGTCTGAGACTACAAACACCGAAAAATAATTAAGAACTAATTGTGATTAATTAAAGGATTAAATTGGATTAATTAATATCTTAAACAAATTTTAACCTGTAAAGCTTACAGGTAAAGAATTAAATGTTTCTACGATCATCCCAAGTCACAAAATATCAAACATTTATAGCATTTATAAGCGAATTAGGGAAATGATTGAAACTAAGATATTTCTTTATTTCAAAATCTTTCTATTAAAAGAATTAAATGTTGTGTCAAGAAGGACCTACACAGACTCAAGTACTCTAAGAGAAAGAATTTCTGTCATTATTTGAATTTCATTCTAGTTTCACAGGGCCAGTTTAGCGAGATAACCATTGTTTGTATTTTCATCCTCTGTAACAGGAACTACAATATCGAGATTTTATATCATGGCTCCACAGAAAATGCCAAAAACGGTTGGTGAAAGTTCAAGTCAGAGCTCAAATATTATTTCTGATACCTCGCCCAGAAACATCGACATAGTCAAAACATGGACACAGGTTTTCAACATCTTACAATATGAGTTGATAAATTGCCCAGATGACTCAAGCAACAACGAGAAAGATGACTTGTATATCAAATACAAAGTGGTCACTCGACCGGAGATGCAAAAGGTAGCAACAAGGCTGCGACTTTTCCCCTATTATGATATGGTTAAATGGGCATTGGACCATGTAGATATCCCGGCTAGGACAATATTTAACGCGCAAAAGGTGGTTGTTGGGACATTTAGGCCGGAGCATCTGCAGGCGATGTACAAATTTTCCCCCACACTCAATTTTACATACAATGTTGAATTCTTAGAGGGTTTCAAAAAGAAAGAATGCGAGCAATTCGGAAAAAGATTATCCGACCTAATCAAAGATTGGTGCTCACGTCCTGAAAAGTTCAGAGCAGACACATATGGTATATACGCAATCTCTTTGTTACAGCCACAATTTAGGTATATAGTGATGATGTTATGCAGGCTTTATGGAAGAGAGAATATTGCACACTTTTTGCTCCCATGGGTACCGCTTATCCACACAATAGCAGATGGTTACTCTTTTGACTGGGATAAATTGTTGTCAGACAGTCTGGCCAGCCAAGTTACAGAATATCAAGCACAAAGGGCGAGTGGGAAAGCAGCTTCATTTTTCATGTCTGTGTACATTATGGATGTTGTTTGCTTCATGACACCTTTTCCATTAATGAGTTGGAGCTGGGCTCCAAATAACACAGAGCCTATTCATGTGTACCACTCTAAACTCTGGGAAGATAAAGCCAAAGACTTCATCTATGATATTTTCAACTGTGTAATGGTACCAATGCATATCGTTATCTTCGGCCATCCACCTCCCAAGATTTCAGATAAAGTCGTGGCAAACTTGAACAGTGTGGCAGACTGGTACATAGAAGAACAATTCTCATATATTAGGGTTTTTGGCTGCTCTATTCCCCCATATGCCATGCCGCTATTCTTACCAGACAAGCTAGTATGTCGAGAAATCACCAGGAAAACTATTCTCGGTGGGATAAGCAAAGAACTCAAAGGAGTTCAGAAAAAGGTATGGCCATCCTTTCCCATACACATTGGTACATATTCTTTATTAGATTTTAGCCATGCCAAAGTAGAGGCCATGGCCCTGGAGGAAATGAAACTAGTAGACATTGAATTTAAGAAACATGATCCTCATAAGGTCATGGGTAACCATATGGCAAGTTGTGGTCTAAAAATATATGAGCATAGGTAACATTTTGGCGTCATTGTCGGGGAGGTGCTAAAGGGATTAGAGCATAGGTAGGTTGCTTTTATTTCTCCAAAGCCTTGAGTGTTCCTTTCATGCAAGTGTGTTTCTTTTCATGCAAGTGTGGTGTGCTTTTAAGGACAACCTAAGGGCAGAGAGAAGACAGTAAGATGTTAGGGAAGAGCCCACGCATCCACTTTAGTGGGATTACTCCAAATTTAGGTTGTCCTCTTCCTTTTAGTATTTAGAATTTGTGTTTTATTAGCATTAGCCATTTTTTTATATATATGAGAAGAGAAGCTAACTTGTGTGAACAGATAACTTGGTGACAGCAGGGTCTTAGTAGCACGGTGGCGCTTCAAGTATATAATTGGTTTTCTTACATTTTATTTTAGTTTGCTTCCTTTTATTTCCTTGGGATTTTATTTTTTTTAAATGGGCACTGTAAGAACCCCCCCTCTACACTAATCCATGTGTGATAAAGGACCTACAAACCAGCAACAAGGACTCAAAGATGATCAAGAGTTTGGAAGAACTCTCTCCATCCTAGCAACAATTGGGATCTCAATCTCTGCCTCTCCAGAAGAACAAATATTGACAACAGTCAAGAACCTATCTGCCTCTCTAGAAGTGATAGGAAAACAAGATTTCCATGAGCTACATCCACAAGAAGATCTAGAAGCCTCCTTTGATCACCCTTTCCAACTTGTAGAGGAGACTGAAGAATCATTCAATGGAGAGAAAGTGATAGAACCTGAGATCGAGGAGTTCTTGACATGCATATCACCAGATCCCGTATGCATCCAAGAGACAAACCATCCGAAAGAAGATGATCTATGTGGCATTATAGAGGGAGACATCCAGAGTGGTCTAAATGAGGAAGTGAACCAAGAACATCAATATTACATTGAACATTGGTTCCATACAACAACAAGATTGAAGCACCACTCTCTTCTTCAACAACTCTCCACATCATCATCAAAGGAACTAGTTCTTCGTATTCTGGTATATGTTAAAGCTTATATTTCAAACCCGAGTTACCCAAGTATGAATGTGTTTCTACACCTGTTATGCACATGGTTACATTGGAAATATTCTTACACGTGAAACATAATTTATTGTTCTTAGGTAGGATAGAGTAAAAGTTTCATGTTAGTTAACCTAGTTCTAAATAAATGCAACATCTTTCGTGTTTCTTTTCAAATAAATGAAATGAGATGAAGATAATATTGGTGATATAACATCAAAAACTAAAACAACTTAAGATATTTCTTCTTCTTGTTACATACAGATTTCTGACAATTAATAATAATAGTTTCTCATAAGCCTGATCTTTAAAATATTATGGGGATTTACAAAATCTTTAAGGTCTGCATAATGATTCCCATAGGTAACTTGTACATCCTAGTTTTATATCAAAACTTGTTATTCAAGCATTCTCGTCAAATAGTAGAAGGAGAGTGGATGAAACTTCTACTTGTGAGGGAACACAATCTTATATGGAGAAGATGAACTTGGGGACTAGAGGCACCTTTAGGCCATTATCGCATGGCCTCATCCACCACACATTAATTAAGTTTGACTATGATATGTCTTTCGACTAATCTCGATACATAAGTCTATTTTTCATACAAACAATATTTTATGAGCAATCTATAAAATATCTTCCAACTCAATACCATCACATCCTGTAAAAAGGTTTTCAAATATGATTCCCCATACACCCATGCGAAAGCAATATATAAATTATATCTTAAGGGTAAGGATTGGGACATGAGCCTTTGATGGGAAATGGGTGTAAGAGGCTAACCCGTCGGGATACTGAACAGGTCTGTTGGCAGCAGGTACTAGCCTGTGGTATAACTAGGCAAACCCATCAGGGTACTGAACATGCTTGTGGGAAATGGGGCATTCTACCTGGGAAAGATATTTCTTAGATGTCAAAATTACCCCATCAGAGTATTGAACAGGCTTACTGGCAATGAGTTATGATTTTGATGTCTTTCATTATGCCTAATCTATATTTGTCTGTATGAACAATATACTTGTGTAAATCCTTAAGAAGAAGCATGCATGGTTGAACAAAAGGATAATGAACCTCATCCAATTGCCATTTGAGAATGTTCGTAAGATGGTCTTCAAACCCCGTCATTCATACCTAAGATGTCATTGTCCTAGAGGTGGGACACATAAGTGTAGGAGTCTAATAAACTCAAATGCGAACTTTATCAATATCACTTGAATGACATAGATTCTTTGAGAAATTAAATAGGGATGACTGGTTTACTATTTTATCAAAGACCACTTATCTCCTCATGTTTTCCTATTCAAGGATGAGAGGAAAAATCCCCCATCATAATTCACATGGTTTCTTGAGCATACAACTGTTAATGATTGATGAAATTGTATGTAATAAGTAATTTAGAAATTTCCTTTATGCTTGTAATATTTTAAAATAAATTTCATTTCCAAATTTACAAGAATGAATAAAGTTTAATTTTTGGTTGTTTCTTTAAGCATGGAATAAATGTATATTTCTTCTCTCATAATAATAGTATTGGTTTAGTTCTTTTAGATTTTTCGGCTCCGATACTGCTGGTACAGAAACCAATAGGTTCCTATACCAACAGTACAAAAATTTAAATATTTTTCGAGGGTTCTTTTTGCAGGATATTTTTAGCAACTCTCAGCTTTGGCATACTTCATTTCTCTCCTTCAGTCAACATGCATCGGTTCTACATAGTCCACTTTCAGCTTGCAGAAATTTTGTGTGCTAATGAGAGTTTGCATGAGGACATGCAAACCAACGGGTTTGGGGGTGAGAGAGAGAGAGACATAAGGAATCTCAACAGATCAGCACTCATCAACTCTCTCCTAGATATCCATCAGTTCTCAACCTTGCTCCACTTCATCTTCAAATTTTAGCAGTCTACATCATGATTTTACAGACATTTCATCCTGTTATGCATAGTTTACACTTCAACATGCATTAGAATTCAAAGCAAGGGTAACTTGAGGTAAAACTGGTACAAATCTTTTTAATTTACTAAGAACATGGAAAACATGATGCATAACCACTATTACTCACTCCACACTCCACTGTGCATTATCACAACTACTCAATAAACCCTCCATATTCACTCCACTTGTCATAATGAATAATATACTATGATGATAAGACCAAGTAATGAAAAGGAAATATATGGTATACAAATACAAAGCAACATCTATAGTATCTTCTCTTCGTACATCATAAAGCATTCTTAAGTCATCTCAAAGAGGAGGAAGTCATTGTTGCCTATCCTAGCAAAGAACCACAAAGTAAATATTGGTCTTAAAATTGATTTCCAAGTTCATATGGTCACCATCACCAACATTTTATAAACCATTCTCCATATGCACACCATTCACCATCACTCTGATACCTCATCCAGTGCATGTCCTCCATTTTTATGATAATTTTGTTTCTATGTTTGAAATCAATCTGTGGCAGTTTCCAAAGTGTCATTCCACAAGAACCAACACTTACACAAAAGAAACAATGTCACATAAATCTATAAGCAGAGTATCATAAGTTCTTCACCCTGTTTGCATGAGGACATGCAAATCCTTGGGTTTGGGGGTATGTTGAGCTCCAGTTTTGTCATACTTTCCGCCATACAAATACACTCATCATTACACCTTCTCCCCGCATTTCGTCAATAATATATCTCTAATTACACCATAAACCTCCATTATCTCTTGTTATTCATCCTATGTGGTTAATACATAATTTTCCATATTTTTAGTGATTAAAAGGATGATTATAAAATAGTTTTTTTAATGATGGTTTAATCCTATGTTTCTATGTCCAAGCAACATGTTCTGTACTATTCAGGTTCTGGTATATGCATTGTCCATGTTCAAGTACCTGTATTGTTCCTGTTCCGGTACCCGCATTGCAGGTCACTCGATACTCCAAGTCATCCGGTACCAGAAGGTTTTATAGTCAAACGATACCTGCACAGTCATCCGGTACCCACATTCCATGTCATCCAATACTCTGCAGTGATCCGATACTACCTTTGTGTTCATCCGGTACCAGCTCTCTGCCTCTTCCAGTACCAGCTTCATCTAGTACCAAATTGAACCTATTCTGGTACTAGCTCCATCCAATACTACCATCGCATTGGTCTGGTACCCATAGTTGTGATTGTGTTCATATGGTACTAAACCCCTACCTACAAGATTATGGTACTGACTGTTCTAATCCGGTACCAACTGTTCTAATCTGGTACCAACTATGTTAATCCGGTACTAGAAATAATTCGAAATTTTGGAAAGATTTTAGAGTAAAATCGGGGACATGGGTTTTGTCCAAAGACACGTTTACATGCGGACTTATGGGGAATAATTATCCCATATCACACGTGTGGACCTCTAGCTCAGGGGGAATGATTCTGCCAAAATTAGTAAAAATCTCAAACTACCAACTTGCACCTCTATTTCTGTGTAGATGGCATCAAATCTAGAAATTCTACAAAATGGGTTTTGTCTATAATATGGAAAATTGAGTATAACACGGGAATTGTTTCAAAATTAGAATTGGTTTGGAAGATATGGGTGGGGGCCTAACTCGAATCTACCCAAATTGCAATAAAACCCAGATTTTTGGGGTTTTTATCTAAAATAGTAAATTTGAAATCTCAGCATTGGGATTCGATCCCATCCACTCATCAATGATTTTTCATGTATAAATAAGCCTCATAGGCTGTGAGAAAGAGCCATTATTTTCATGAATATTTTGTAAAGGAGAGATTTATTCTTGTAAGAAAGCCTTAAGGAGTTGTTAGCCATGTAAAAACAGAGTTTTTGATCTCAATGAAGAATTGATTGTTGTTGCCACATTGAGCATCCTTCTAGCTTGATCTGATTGTCTTCAAGCAACACTCACCTCCTGGGAAGGGCCCCTCAACGTGGGTAAGTGTTGCTATATTCTATTTTCTTAGTAGAATAGCATTGCATTGTGTGTTTATTTCATTACAAGTCAATTTTAGTCTTGTTATCATTTGAGTTAAAGTTTTGTTAATTTTATGTTGTTGCATTAGATGGACGAATTTACACTCAGATCACATTTCTCAATTGAGTACATTATTACACTTCTTAAGCTTTGAGTCTAGTCTGTACTCCTTCCATTACTTAGGTGTGCTTATATTTCAGCATATCCTTTCAATGCTCTGTTTCTGTGCTTAATTAATTGTGAACAATGTTCCCTTGCTTCCATGCTTCACTCTCATCTATTTAATCATTCAAACTGCTATTTGCATCTATCCTTTTCCACCATTGATTTGTCATCCTACTCACACATCGAAACCTACTATCCAATTCACATATCCATTCACCTATTCTACACTGTCCCATATAGTGTAAAACAGAGTTGTTCCATTTTCTATATATATATCATCTTTATCTTCTATATTCACCCCATCTTTCCTCACACAATTTGCTCCTTAGTTGTCAATTTGATTATAGATTACAGCCAATTAATTATAAGAGCAGATCGTTGCCATCTCTTCCTCATTTTTTGTGTATTAGTTAATGAATTTAAATGTTGCTTTCATATCTCAATTACACAGAAAACCACTTCATCTTCTCATATCCATTCTTTTCCTTTCCATCCCTTTCTTTTTCCTTTACTTTATGGATGTATTCATTTGATGAGTAGTTCTAAGTTTAGGATGTTTGATTTTACATTTGCTTAATATTTCTACAGTTTAAGTTTGGATTGCTTTAAGAATTATTTATGTTCTTAGTCAATTTTGTTTTTGCATTTCTTTGTACTAGTCTAAAATTATTTCCACACTAATTTCCTCTCTTGTTTTTGTTATTGATGAATGCTTTTGTTATCATTTTGTAGGATAAAATTTAATCCTCCCATTTTAGGATAGATCTTTAAAATAAATTGTTGATCGCATAGTTTTGTTTTACTATTTCATTTTGCTTGGCTTCTTATTGCAAGTTTGTAGCTTCAAACACCAACGGACAAATTAGAGGTCTAACTCGTGAGATATGGCCTTTCCTCATTAGAATTCTTCCTAAGGTGTTAGTTTTGGTCGTGAATTTCATTTCTATTTGCTTGTTTCTTTTATTTCATTTAAGTGTGGATCCGCTATAGGAAATAATCATTGAAGGACATAAAACTTAAGTAAGCTACTCATGATTAATCACATGAACATCACCATGAGTGCATGAAAGACTGTGATCTAAGCCTTTATAGCACTAAGTTATTCCTACGTCCTAGTGATGAATCCTTAGTATTAATTTCCTACAGTGTGGGTTTGAAAGTTGTTTTGTTGGCTTTAGATTAGGCTAGACTAGGCTCTGATCCTGCGTTTCCTGCGCCTGCATCTCGAAGCTTACGAGCCCTGATTGATAATTAAATGTGGGAATTAATAGTGCATATATTTAGCCCAACAAGTGGTCGGAGAAAATAGAATGTCAATGACCGATGGTTTTTCCGGTTACAATCAAATTGCTATTAACGAAGACGATAAAGAAAAGACAACATTCACCACCCCATGGGGTACATTTATGTTTGAAAAAATGCCTTTTGGTTTGATGAATGCAGGTGCTACTTTCTAGCGAGCTATGGATATCGCCTTCATCGGCGAAAGAGATAAATTCTTCGTTATTTATCTCGATGATCTGACTGTTTTTTTCCAAATCTGATGAAGAACATCTAATCCACCTCAAGCAAACGTTCGAGAAATGCCGCAAATTTGGTTTGTCTCTAAATCCCAAGAAATCTCACTTTGAGATGAAAGAAGGTAAACTCTTGGGCCATATTGTATCTCGGGACAAAATTAAAATCGATCCTAAAAGGGTTGAAGCTATTGACACTATAAATATTCCTAGAAATGTAAAAGAAATCCAGTCATTTTTAGGGAAAATAATTTGTTTGAGGAGATTTATCCTGAACTTTGCTGAAATTGTGAAATTGATTACAGATATGCTCAAGAAGAACAACGAAGTTAAACAGACGGCCTAAGAGAAAGCATAATTTGCACACATCAAGAAAATTATAGGTGAAGCACCTGTATTGGCAAGTCCTGATTATCTAAAGGAATTTTTGATCTTTTCATTTGCATCCGAACATACAATTGCAGTGGTACTCCTCAAGAAGAACGAAGAGGGTTTTGAGCAACCAATAATGTTTTTCAGTAAGAGACTTAGAGACGCAGAGTTGAGGTATGACATAATGTAAAAATAGGCATATGCCATGGTGAAAGCACTAAAATCTTTCAGAACCTACGTATTCCATTCCAAGATCATTGCATATGTACCCACCAGTTCCGTTAAGGATATATTGGTTCAGCCTGATAGTGATGGGAAGAGGGGTTGGTGGCTTGCTAAAATTCAAGAATTCGATCTAGAGGTAAAACTGACAAAGCTTGTAAAGGGACGGGGTTTGGCTAAGCTACTAGCCGAATCAAATTTCAGAGCACTTGGAATAAATAACCTACAAGAGCATGCAGGATATTTAGACATAGACGAATTCGACGACCAGATAGCTACAACTAGAATTGAAGAGAAGTTTTCATATTCAGTTTGGTATAAAGGCATAGTATCTTATCTTCTGACTCTGAAATGCCCAAACGATATGCCCCCGTATAAAACTAGGACATTGAAATTGCATGCGGTAAAGTATTGTATCTCAGAAAGCCAGTTGTATTGGAAACACCCTCTAGGTTTTCTACTAGTTTTTTTAGTAGAATATGAAACAGAAAGAGTTATAAATGAATTTCACAAAGGAGTGTGCGGGGGACATCATGCGTGGAGAGAAAAAACCTATAAAATCTTGAGAGCATGATATTATTGGCCTAAGTTATTCACAGATGTGAATGCCAAAGTCAGAGCATGTAACTCCTGCCAATTATTTTCAGGCAAGCAAAAACTCCGCGTGTTACCTTTGGTCCCAGTTAAAACAGAAACCCCTTTTCAAAAATGGGGGTTAAATTTTATAATCAAAATCAATCCACAATCCAGCACGCAACATAGATGGATCTTGACCGCTACAGACTATTTCACCAAATGGGTAGAAGCTATCCTGACTAGGAAAGCGACAAATTCGATGGTAATAAATTTCTTGGAGGAAAATATATTATTTAGATTCGGTTGTCCCCATAAGTAGTTACAGATAATGCCCAAGCATTCAAATCTATGGCAATGGTCAGCTTTTGCCAAAAATAAAATATTGTGTTGGGTCATTCTACAATGTATTATCCTCAAGGAAATGGGTTAGTTGAATCATCAAACAAAATCTTAATCACCATAATAAAAAAGGTTTTGAATGAAAATAAGAAAGCCTGGCATGTGCATTTGAAATATGCCTTGTGGGAAAATCGGAAAGGCACCAAGAAATCAATCAGTACTTCTCCATTTCAAATGGTATACATGACCAATGTTGTATTACCCATTAATTTGGCTCTACTTGTAATGAAACTTTGGCAAGATGAAAAAGAAGAACCAAATCATGTCACGAGAAGAATAAATCAACTGATCGAAGTTTAGCAAAATAGGGTTGAAGTGGATGAAAAGCTTCATAAATATCAAGACAACATGAAATCCATGTTTGATCATAAGGCTAAAGATAGGGAATTCCTCCCTGGTGGATTAGTTTTAAAATGGGATGCTGGGAGAGAAGACTCGGCCAAACATGGAAAATTCGATCATATCTGGTATGGACCATTCAAAGTTACAGCCTCCGAAGGGAAGAACTCATTTCTGCTAGAAAATTTGGACGGTAAAATCCCCAACACCCCTATCAACAGGCGTTATCTTAAGCACTATATGCAATAAACGATTTACAAAATCCCATTGTATATATCGGTTTGTGTTTTCTGTTTTTTACAGTTTTTAGGTAAGTCTTACTTCCACCGCAAATAAAACAGGTTAGTGATTTCATAGAAAAGTAAATGTAAAATAATTTACTCATCGAACCCTGTGACTTGTAAAACCTTGACACTCTTCATGTTGTTTTTACGCAGGATTGTTGTCGATAGCTCAAACATTACGAAGGAGACAAACAAGTGGTTGTATATTAGAAATATTGATTATCCTGAAACAAGTGATAAATAAATAATTTACTTAGATGAAAGCGAAATGGAGAATCAAAGGTATGAGTCTCTGAATTATTTAGATCTCCAAAGAATATCACCTGGTGCAACAACAGTCTTATATGTATAAATATACTCGCTAGATGAATTATCAAAGGAACGAATTTTCAAAATAAATCATAAAAGAGATCATCTGGATAAAATTAAAATAAATGGAAAAAGAAGAAATAAAGTGAACTCAGAGAACATTTTTCAAGAGTCAGGTTTGCGTTATAACAACCATGTTTATGAAATCTGAAACCCCTCTGTCACCCTGTTCAAATCTTTGGTATTCTTCCCCTTGACTTCAGATGCCTCCCCATGGCCTCCATAGAGGAAGGAGGGGTCACATTGTACCTCTGAAAGAGGTCAAACGAATCTTTAGAAAAAGGGCAAGTCCTCATGGCTCCTTAGGCTCTTACTGAACAAAAGTATGTATAGGTCAATCCTAACTCTCTTAGTTCTTTTAACAGGTCTTAAACAATTAATCTTGCTCAGAAGAAGACCCCTGGAAATAAAAAAGTCCCCCATAAGTTTCCTACAGGCTAAGATGTTTTGAAGGTCAAAAGAAGACTTGTCCAGAGTAATCAAAGTGAGTTAATAGACCTTTGTTGCCAAAATTATTAACAGATATCACCCCTAGTATGATTTATACAAATTGATTTCCCCCACTTCATGATCTAAAAAGAAAATATATGACAGATGGTGAAAGGAAATTCACAAATGATTTCCCCCATCTAGTCCAAAAAAGAGATGATGAAAGGAAATTAATTCAATGATTGCCCTCATCTCGGCATTCAAATGCAAAGTTACAAACTGAAGTGGTGAAAGGAAATTCAATAAAGGGAATCAGATAACTTCACCGGGGTACTAAACAGGCCCGCTGGAAATGAAGTAACGTCTAAGATATCTGTAAGGTTGTTATACATGAATTATATTGTACTCTGGTAACCAGTTTTCTTTTTGACTAAGATATACATCCCAAGTTCACACGGGACTCCCTGATTAAAAAACATCGAAATTACTTTGACTTGATGCAAGAAAGATCGACATAACCTGTTAGAATTACTAAGGTTGTTTTGATTATCTTAAGTAGACCCAAAATCAGTTTCAAGGAAGAGGAAGTCATCGAAGGACCTAAAATTGAGATTAGTAAATGATTAAGTTTTGAAAGCTTTCAAAGATAAAGATGAAACCTCAGATTCTCTCTGTACCCTCTTTCTGAAAACGTTTCACCAAAACAAAGTAATGACTCCATTTACCCAATAAAGGTGCGTGGTCTACTTTTCTTCTCATCCCACAGGGAGATGAGATACCTAGATGGAGCCTATGTTGGAACACATATACATATTTTTTAAATGCTCCAGTTACCAAAAGGTTGAAGCCACCCATTCTTTCAAATAACAAAAACGATAACCATAAACCTCAAATATCGGATTTCAGGATTTCGCAGATCTAATGGTTATACATGTCAAAAGCTCTCAAGGTCCCAACATGTGAAATAGTGAAGCTGGATTAAGTTTAATCATGATCATTGAAACATTAAGCAACGATTATCACTATTTTAATGCATCGCGCTTTCGCGATTCAGGAGTCACATTTCGAGCGACCTTCGAATGTCCAATGTGTGAAGTTGCGAAAGCGACTTAAGATAAACCTGGTTAATTACAAGACTAATGATAATTAACGTTAGTTAATCTTTATCGCGACTTCACGATTCGGTGGTTTTACCATAAACGACACCTTTGTAACCTCGATACTCAAGGTCGCGAAATTTATAAACTAATCACGATCAATCAAAAGCTTAATTCTGATCAAAGTTAATTAACCAAATCGTAATATCGTAAATTTGGGGTTCATGGCCCAAGACTAAGAATAAAATCATCTGAGACTACGAATGCCGAAAAAGAATTAAGAACTAATTGTGATTAATTAAAGGATTAAACTGGATTAATTAATATCTTAAACAACTTTTAACCTGTAAAGCTTATGGGTAAAGAATTAAATGTTTCTACGATCATCCCAAGCCATAAAATATCAAACATTTATAGCATTTATAAGCGAATTAGGAAATGATTGAAAGTAAGATCTTGCTTTATTTCAAAATCTTTCTATTAAAATAATTAAACGTTGTGTCAGCAAGGCCCCGCACAGACTCGAGTACTCTAAGCGAAAGAATTTCCGTCATTATTTGAATTTCATTCTAGTTTCACAGGGCCAGTTTAGCGAGATAACCATTGTTTGTATTTTCATCCTCTGTAATAGGAACTATAATCTCGAGATTTTATATCATGGCTCCACGGAAAACGCTAAAAACGGTTAGTGAAAGTTCAGGTCAGAGCTCGGATGTTATTTCTGATACCTGGCCTAGAAACATCGACACAGTCAAAACATGGACACAGGTTTTCAACATCTTGCAATACGAGCTAATAAACTGCCTAGACGACTCGAGCAACAACGAGAAAGATGACTTGTATATCAAATACAAAGTGGTCACTCAATCGGAGATGCAAAAGGTAGTAACAAGGCCGCGACTTTTCCCCTATTGTGATATGGTTAAATGGGCGTTGGACCAATTATATATCTCGACTAGGAAAATATTTAACGCCCAGAAGGTGGTTGTTGGGACATTTAGGCCGGGGCATCTGCAAGCGATGTACAAATTGTCCCCCACACCCAATTTTACTTACAATGTTGAATTCTTAGAGGGTTTCAAAAAGAAAGAATGTGAGCAATTTGGAAAAACCTTATCCGACCTGATCAAAGATTGGTGCTCACGTCCTGAAAAGTTCAGAGCGGACACTCATGGTATATACGCAATCTCTTCGTTACAGCCACAATTTATGTATATAGCGATGATGGTATGCAGGCTTTATGGAAGAGAGAATACTACGCATTTTGTGCTCCCATGGGTACCGCTTATCCACACAGTAGCAGAGGGGTACTCTTTCGATTGGGATAAATTGTTATCAGACATTCTGGCCAGCCAAGTTACAGAATATCAAGCACAAAGGGGGAGTGGGAAAGCAGCTTCATTTTTCATGTCTGCATACATTATGGATGTTTTTTGCTTCATGACACCTTTTTCATTTATGAGCTGGAGATGGACTCCAAATAACTCAGAGCCTATTCATGTGTACCACTCCAAACTCTGGGAAGATAAAGCCAAAGACTTCGTCTATGAGATTTTCCACTGTGTAATGGTACCAATGCATGTTGTTATCTTCGGCCATCCACCTCCTAGGATTTTAGATAAATTCGTGGCAAACTTGAACAGCATGACAGACTGGTACATAGAAGAACAATTGTCATATATTAGGGTTTTTGGCTGCTATGTTCCCCCATATGCCATGCCGCTATTCTTACCAGACAAGCTAGTATGCCGAGAAATGACTAGGCAAAATTTGCTCAGCATGATAAGCAAAGAACTAAAAGGAGTTCAGAAAAACGTATGTATGTCCTTTCTCATACACATTGGTACATATTCTTTATTATATTTTGGCCATGCCAAAGCGGAGACCACGGCCCTGGAGGAAATGAAACTAGTAGACATTGAATTTAAGAAACATGATCCTCATAAGATCGTGGGTAACCATATGGCAAGTTGTGGTCTAAAAATATAGGAGCACGAAAATTCCCCCCATGATGAAATGTTCTGAGGAGTGAGATCCTACTCAAAAGTCTTAAATCGGGTTTGAGCTCTACTGCCCAGAGAGATGATCGATTTCTACAAATTCTAGGAACATCGGAGAAGTGGCCTCCCCAAAGTTTTGCAGGGAAAAACCTCAAAACCTCCAAGTACACAGCAAATAAAAGCCCAAGGTTCAATGGATACAAATCCTCACCAAAAAAAAAACTCTGGAGAACACAGAGGAAACTGAGACCTCGAAACAGGAAACCGAGATCCCAATCCAAGAGAAAAAACTCCCAGAGATAGATACACCAGTTAAATAGGTCAAGGATCAAACAGAGACCCCTTCAAAAGGGGTAGGAGACACACCCTTGTCCACATCAAATGAAATGGCCACAGATGCTATCATGAAACAAGCATCCAAAGAAATCGGCAGTCTCATTCCATCTGTCACACCCTTACAATTTACAAAGGGGAACCCCAATGCAGAGATAATATTTAAAGAGGATTTAACACCTATCTCTATAGAATAATTACCTCCTAGCGATTTATTTTTTAGCAAGAAAAGGAAGGTCGTGGTGAAGCGAGAAACATACCAAAAGGCAGGTGCAACAGCTAAGAAGTACAAAATATTAACGGATGGAGAAGCCTTAGAAGAGGAAGAATTCACCGATGAGATAGTGGGAACATTGGGGGCCTATGCAACGGCCAACCAATATTCAGTTGGAACCTTGAAGGAATGGCTCAAACAAAAAAACCTGTTAATTAGCAAATTACAGACTCAGATGGAAACTGTAGAAGCGAATGTCAGGAATGAGGCATGTAAAAACCTTGAACAAGTCAAAGAAGTTGATCAACAGAAAATCGAACAGCTCAAATCAAATCTTGATCAAATGCAACAGTTGGCTCAGACAAGTCAAACATAGATAAGTCAACAGGAGGAGTTAATAAAACAACTGTAATCTAAATTAAATTCTACTGAAAGCCAGGTCATAGATGTAGCAGTATTTTGAACTCAAGCCACGGAAATACAAAAGAAGATAGAAGCATCTCAACAGAGTCTACTTACTAAAACAGAAATTATCCAAGATCATTTTCAGTTGATAGATCAAGCCTTAGACAAAATCACCTTAAGAGAGAGAGAAGCTAAGGTGGCTCGAAGTACTTTCCAGGAAGCTATTATATCAACAACGAAAGAGGAAATGGTGATTGCTTCTAGATTATCCATTCGAGAACAAACCAAAGGAAACATCATGTTAAAAGCATGGGAGCATAATCTATCCGAGAATAGAAAAATGGCTAAAGAGGTGAGAGACTCTTGTGAAGAAACATTTGGCCTAATAAATAAAAATTTGCTAGATCTCGATAAGGAGAATAGCTCTGGATCATTGGGAAAAATTAACATAGTTAAACATCTATTAGATATCAAGGAAAATGTGGAAAGAGACCAAGTTGAACTATCTCAGATAAAACAGGTCGATATTGCCCAGATAGATAAATGGTTGATAAAACCAAACCTACAGTTATCGTCTATCATTATAGAAGACAGACAAATAGGAGAAAGACTGCCATAACTGGAAAGGAAGTGCTACATTTTCAAAGCAAATGACCAAACTGAACTTCCCAAGTTGATAGCCCAATTAGTAGAAAAGTGTGTCAATTGTATTGAACAGGGGAAAGGGAAGACTTCTGGAGGCCAATAGTACAGTTGCTTATTCCATCCTATTTTGGAGCTAGAGGACAAAGAAAGGAAAACGTCCTGCCAGCATGAAGGAAGACAAAGGACAACTAAGTGAAGCATTTCATCTTTTCATTTGTAACTGAAACTTTAGAATGAGAGAATTCAAAATTTTTTAATCTAGTATAAATATACATTTTGAGAAAGAAACCAGGGCTTCTTTTGGCCGATTGTAAAGGAGAAGACTCTCTTCACTGAGAATTAATACAAATGCAGGCTAGAGATTCTACATCTCGTCTATTCTAAGTTATGTGTTCTTTGTCTTTCCATATTCCCCCATACTTTCATATATTTTCTTTGATGAATGCAAATCGCAATTTAGTGCAACCTCTATTGTGGTTATGTTATACTCGGTAATCTAATAACAAACAAGTTTTCCTCTGTATTCACTATTAGTTAATACAAGGCCTGAATGTTGATTAGATGCTATATTTTACACTTCATTAAAAGTTATATCGCTCACTTTATTCTTCTGTTACATAGTAAGATTCTTCAGTAATTGATGCCTTTCTTTGATTAGCATATTTGTGTTTTTCTTTCATTTCATTCAATTTTTCAAATTTAACTCAGATGCGAGAAACAACCTCTGAGTTGTTATTATATTAATTCAGTTCAAAGAACTTTTATCTGTTATTTACGTGGTGAAAGGAAAACATTGAAAATCTTTCCCTCATTTCCTGATGCCTGACATTATACTTGTAACCTTAGTATAAACTTGGGAACAACAGCATCAATGCAGTTAAACGATTGTTACAAACATGAGTGATGTACAAGTACAAACACATTGATGCTTATAACTGTAATAAAATCATCGATGCTCTTAACTAAAATAATAAAATGCTCCCTTCTATAATATTGTTACCATTGTTGTCACTATTATCATTATGGTTACCAAGACTTCGAAGCGTACAAGGATATATATGCATCGGTGTTCAATCATATATAGTATGCATCGGTGCTTAATCATATAGCATGCACTTGTGCTCAAAACAATATAGTATGTATCAATGCATTTGAAACATACAATAAGAACTGGTGCTTTGAAAATATACAATACACACTAGTATGTATGAAATAGGGGCGCATTAGGGTGCCTTATTATTTGGAGCACACTGAAAAAATCCTTCCTTAGAACCTTCAATGGCCTAGAATTTTAGTTATAGTGAACATCAATTAAAACCTCCATTGTCAATAGTGGAAGTTTTAACAAAGGTGTTTTTGATAATTTTCCCAATTTTGTAACACTAAAACCTCTACTAAGTGATGGTTTCCTTGTAGTAATGGATATTTAACACAATAAAGTTTAAAAGGAATGAATTAAAGGAAATTCTTTACAACCATTTTGATCTTTAATTTCCATACCACTTATAGAGTCTACAATGGCGTCATCATCATCATCCTCTCATTGCTTCTTCACCATCATTGGGTGGTCATGGGATTGCTATCTAGTTAGTCCAATGCTTCCCTACAATGTGAATTTTGCTAATCTTCTCCACAAATTGTGACCTCCAACTCCAAGCAATGTGCCTCCAATGATGAAATCTTTAACTATAGTTGACAACTTCATAACCAAATCTTTAAATCCTTGGCCATTGGCACTCAATACATACTAAGAAAAATTCATCATCATAACTATTATCCAAAACATATTGGAGGCAAAGGTAGAAACAATCTTGCTCACATTCATGGCCATTGTGTCATTCTCAGTCTATTGCCAAATGGAATGGATCATCATGCATACCTCTTCATCCCATATATGTTTGAAGGACCAAATTATTTTGGCATTCAACAATTCTAAATGTATATTTTTATCAGTTTCCTCCAATAATCTCCATACATAGCCAATATTATATCCTTGAAATTGTAGACTAAACATTTCCAAGTTGTTTCAAGTTGGAGAGAAAATAACAAACCACAGTTTTCAAAAACTATTTCGCCATCTTTTAAGAATAAACAACAATAATAGGGACAGAACCAAAGCACAAAAACATAATGGGACCATATTTGTTACCAATTACTTCAAGAGTACTATGAGTAGGCATTCTCAATTGTTGAATATTTTTTATTATCAGCCATGGATTAAGTCCTAGAGACAAAATTTGGAACAACTTATGGAAAATCATGTCAAACCTTTAATCGTCCCTTTTTAAGTGGGGTTTAGTAGTGTGTACTAACATTGCATTGCAGGGTTGAAATGAAGAAGCATATTCTATTTATATCATTTGGTGATCCCTTCGAGTGACCCTCATTGAGAGATTTATTATGGAATGGTGTGGTTTATTGTTTAATGGAACACTAAYAACCCTCTATTCACATTGTGCACTTACGAAMTGCACATCTTCGACTACACTTAGTGTGCTTAAGATTAAGTTTATATTTGATCCAATAAGGTTATGTTAGCAACCAAGAGAATTGTAAGATTTAAACAGTGCAGGTAAAAGTAGATACGTAACAGTACCAAGGCAAGTTCTACCTATAACTTGTATCACATTATGTATACAAATCAGATATTGTTTCCACCCTTCTTGTCATCTTTTTTCTTACGATTACGAAAGATGATAAGTGGGACAAGAAGGGAAAGGTAAAATCAGATGCAGAACACTACCAAGGAAATTTCTATCTATAACTTGTATCACATTATGTATACAAATCAAATATTATTTCCATGCCTTCTCATCATCTTATTTTTTGGTTTTTACCCTTATTTGGAAAAATGATGAGTGGGACAATATGGACAAGACTAAATGAAAATACCATCAAGTGAACTTGTTTTTCTAATACAATGCCTCTCTACATTAATTTTCTCAAGAAATCCTTCACTTTGTCATAAATCTTGTTCATTTCTTCAATATTAATCCCACTTTAATTTCAAACTCAATGGATTCCAAGTAGATAGAATAAAATGATTTGTAGATTTCATTAAACCTCACGTCATGAAGAAACACGTGTATCTCTAATTCACATCACTCATAGAGGCAACCAATTTTAGTCCATACACAAGGATGATGTAGAATCCACCTAGGCACCTTGTAGTGCCTGATGATCATCCTTGCTAGGAAATTGTTGATGTGATGATCCTCTTGTGCAATGTGGACTATTGGTATCATTTAAACCAATGAGTTTTAGTTCCTAATTAAGTTGTATCAGTGACCCATGAAAATGTCTAGAGATGTAACATTAACCCTTGATTTCCTTATAATCTAATAGTCATCGAGAGATTCTCCATATATATCAGTACTTACATTTTCTTACAACCTATTTTATTTTGGTCAGCCATCAAGATTTTTATTAAAGCCTTTGAGAACTCCATTAAAAACTTTGAATATTGTGGAATTAGAGTTGAATTGATGATTAATAAGTATCTCGCAACCTCCTCCATCACATCATTCATTAACAATTAACCAACCAAAAGTTTTTTTAAATTACATTAAATATATGTATATTATTTATCAATCAATCATATTGAACATATTATATATTAACCATTCATAAACCATTCCAAAACAAGTACAACCTAATTCGCTTCATTTCTTTTTTGCCAATACTACAGTAACCTTCATTAAACATACTACAAACTACTAACCAAAAAAAACTTCATTAAACATACTACAAACTACTAGCCAAAAAAAACCTTCATTAAACATACTACAAACTACTAACCAAAAAAATATAATTTAGTACCTTGTATATGGTGCATGGAAATTTCCTTTGACCTTTATGAACCACTTCAGCATTGGTCTTCTCTTAAAGTCGCCTAATAGAAAAAGTTGACACCATTTCAACTATTAAAGAGATTAGAAGAGTTGGACCACAACGTAGGTTGTTAAGATGTTGGAACTTGGGGCATTTTTTTATTTATGAATACACCAAATCATTCAACTTAGAAAGTGTGTAATCCATATTGCCTTCTCATTTGGATCTAGGTTTTACCTTCCTTGAAGGCATGCATTTGAATCTCAAATGATAGTTAATTATATTATTTTTTATTTTTTTCAAAGAATACATGCATTTGAGATCTAAATGATAGTTAATTATATTATTTTTTTATTTTTTCAAAGAATGCATGCATTTGAGATGTAAATGATAGTTAATTATATTGTTTTTTAATTCTAACTTTCAACAAAATTGATGTCCAATATGAAAGTAATTTCTACTATACTCTTTATCTTACACCCTAATACTCTTCCTTAAAATTTGAATCTCTTTAATATATTTTATCCCAAAAAATAATTTTAAACACACCAATTTAATGTAATAATCCACAAAAGTCATTAACACAAAGTTACTTAATGTCATAATCAGCGAAATTCACAAAATGAATGACAATGACTTACCTCAATCAATGTTGACTTCTACACTCATGGAATGAAAAAGACATATCGATTAGAAAATGATGGTTACTTCGTATAGATTTTGACTCATTGAAAACCTAAAAGGAATTCATTAGCTATGACTTCCTCGTACCTATACACCTTTATTGTGGAACGACTTTTAATACACACTTTAATAAAATTTTATAAATAATATTATTTTAATTTAAATTGAACACAATTCGATGTTACATATTGACTGGTTGTAGATTAACTAGTGATTATATTCAAAATTAATGAATTATAAGTTTTGTTTTTATTAAATGGATTAACCTCCACTCAATCTAATTAATTATAAGTTTTTATTATTATTATTAAATGGATTAACCTCCACTCAATCATATTATATGATGTATTTTTACCAAATTTGAAGATTATGAAAAAATTATGGAAAAAGGATCTTGGTTTTAACAAAAGTTGATATCTTCTTCAAATTATCCTTACATGTTATTTCCTCAAACTTTAAGGCTCAAATTATGCTTCCATGTTATTTATTGAAACTCATGTTATTTATTGAAACTTGGCTCACTTCCATGTTATTTATTGAAACTCATGTTATTTATTGAAACTTGGCTCACTGACCTAGTCATACCCATTTTTCAAAGCTTGGGGTGTTGAATTTTTCATAAGAGATGATATTGTATGATGTTATTTCCTCAAACTTTAAGGCTTAAATTATGCTTCCATGTTATTTCTTGAAATTTTAAGGCTCAGTGATCTAGTCATACGCATTTTTCAAAGTTTGGGGAAGGAAAACCTGGACCCATTCTCATTTTAGGAAGTCCCTCCAATAGATATAGGATTGGTTTGAGTCTTGGTTTGAGTCCATTGAACATGGATAGTGAGGATTGGAATGTTTCTTCGAAATTCGAAATATATCTTTTAAGGTCCGAGAAAGGAGCTCCTATAGAGGGAGAATTTTTTACCATTGGAGGTTGGTTCAAGACTTTGTTCTAGAGGTTGGCTTAGGATGTGTAGGAAGAAAATGATTTCTTATGCATGCACAAGATAGAGCCCTAAAAAACATTAAACAAGGGAAATGAAATACCTATAGGGGTTCTTAGAATAGGGCAAACCGCCTAGACAATATCATATGATTATTTTTTCCATAAATATTCAAGGTTCAAAAAGTCCCACTAAAAGAATTCATCTTGCCTATTTATTGGAATTCCATTGACCATATGTTCTTTTGGTCCAAGAAACTATGGGTGAAGGATGCAAAATTGTTTGGGAGTTGGCTTGTTTGTTAAAAGATTGGGAATTTTTGTCTTTGGAATCGATTGGAAAATATGGAGGTGTTCTAACAGCGTGAAGAAGTTTTGTGTCTCTTCTAACATATGTTTCCATTGATTCAACTATCTATACCAAGTTCATCTTCAAGGAATTGGAATAGACTATCTAAGTATAGATTGTTATGGTCCTTCTGAGGACAAGCATGTTTTATGTGATTCTTTCTTTGATCTCCAACTTGTAAAAGAGGAGAAGATTGTAATAGGAGGTGATTTAAATTTCACAACTTCCTGAACTAAGGTTTGGGGTTTGAATGCAAGGTTGGATAGGGATTCGAGATGTTGCATACTTCAAGCATAAATTAGAATAATTTGGTTTTATACATGTGGAACCTTTGAAACTAATCTTTACATTGTGGAATAATAGATGAGGCACTAAAGGGGTATCCAAGAGGCTTGATATATTATTAGCTTTTGAACTTTTGTTGACAGAGGTAAAAAAGATCAAAACTTGGGTGGAACCTATTGGTTTTTCATATCACAAGGCTATTTTTTGCAATTGGAAAGATAGAATGATAAGATGCTCAGTTCTTTTAAATTCAATTCACTTTGGTTGGAGGGGGAGGATAACATGAATTTAGTCGTAAAATGAATGGACTAGCTATGATCCCAATTCAAGGGAAACAAATTGTTATTAGTTCATCTCTGCATTAAAAAGGGTGAAAAAGGCGAACATTGAATGATTTTCAAATAAAAGATAAGAATTGGATAAAGGAATCAAAGATAGTTGAGAGAAGATAATAGATTTTCTTTTAGAGAAATGAAAATGGACTTCTCAGTGAGGAGAATATTTTGAAACTAAAAGAGTTGGAGGGTAAAAAAAAAATATTAGCATGGAGGGAGGATGAATGGAGGGTGAAAAAACATGCTATTTGGATTAAGAAGTGCAATGAAAATATGAAAAATTTCCATGCTTTTTCTAATCATGGAAAATAATAAATACTATCTGGGAAATGAGGAAATATGAGGGTCAAATGGTTAACACTTTTCAAAAATTGTTGAAGTAGGCTCTACTTATTTTTAGAATATTTTTAAGGAAATAGGGAGGTAAAACATAGCATAAATATTAAAGATGCTCTCATATCTTCCTAGGTTACAAATAGAAGAAAATAACCAATTGTTGATTGAAAAGGTTTCCAAGGTTAAATTGCAAACTATTTTGGTTTCCTTTTAAAAAGATAAGAGTTTGGGTCTAGACAAGTGAAAGATGGAGTTCTTGAGTGGTTTCTACAAGTTACTAGAGTATGAATTATTAAGAATGATCAAGGAGGTCAAAAACATAGGAAAGATCTCCATCTCTCTCAATGCTACCTTTCTAGCTTTAATTCCAAAAAAAGATAAGCCCAATTCTTTTGAATATCTTCATCCTATCTCATTATGTGATTTCTCGTATAAAATTATTTCAAAAATATTGGAAATAAGGCTCAAGAAGATATTATCATATTTTATATCTCATGAGCAATTTGGTTTCTTAGTGGACAAACAAATCTATGAGGAAATTGGAGCAACACATGAAAGCATCCATTCTATCCAGACTAAAAAATTCCCTACTACAATTTTCAAACTTGATTTGTCAAAGGATTATGGTAAGATAAGTTGGTTGTGCTTAAGACTTATGCTTCTTCACATGGGTTTTAGCTATTTGATTGTGGGATAGATGATGGATTATGTTTCTTTAGTCCCTTTTTCTCTCTTGATTAAAGGCTCTACAATTTTTTTAGACCTTCTCAATGTCTACACCTAGGTTGTCCTTTGTCCCTACTAATTTTTCCTCTATTCATAGAGGGTATTAATAGAGCAATCATGAACACTAAAACAATTGGAGCTATTTTAGGGTGAAGATAAGAATATTCTACTCTCTAATGCACATTTTGTTTGATGATGATGTCCTTTTGTTTATAAATGCTAGTTCCAAAGAGTCCAACAAGTTAAAGGAAATATTAGATTTGTATGGAGAGGCAACAGAAATGGAGATTAATATTAAAAAATCATCTATTTTATTTAATGGTTTATAACATGGAGATGAGTAAAGGATTCTTTTGGACTTTCCCTTCAAAGTTTTATATCTAAATTAGGGTTTTAAGTATTTGGGTTTCTTGTTAAAACGAAATGGCTATGTGAAAAGGGATGGGGTTGGATTTTGGTAAGAATTGAAGCTAACATTAATTATTAGAGTGACAGGTGGATTTGAATTAGTGGGTGTTTGGCATTGATAAAATTAGTTTTAGAGTAAATTCTTGTCTTTTGGCATTCTATAGTATTTACTCCTAGAGGTGTTTAGAAGACATAAGGAAGTTATGTTTCAGTTTTGTATGGTTTGGAACTTGTAAGAATGACCATATTCCATCAATTAAATGGAAGAAGATAGAAATTCCCAAAGAATACGAGGGTTAGGATCTTATAAATGTACATGTTTTTTATTTATCCAAGTTGGTAGCCAAAACTATTTAGAAGGTCATGACCAAAGAGGGGTTATGGAGCATTATTCTTAAACAAAAATACATTGCTCCAAGTTCGTTTTTTTAGATTGGATAATAAACCCTGGAAAACCTACTAGGTGATCTGTAAACTATCGTGGATATTCCACTAGAACAGTTTGTCCCAACAGATCTGATAAAATACTAAAATCTTTACTATTAAGGTTATTTTTCCTTTAGATCTCTAGAGTATTTAGTTACTGATTTTTTCTACTTATGCATGAAATAGATAAAATGTGAAAAATAGATAGAAGTAAAACAAAATCGTGCCATCCACAAATAAACACAAGATATGACCTGGGAAACCCAATACGGGAGAAAACCCAACTAGAAGGTGACGCTTCTTTGCTCTCTTTTCTCTGGTATAGAAATTATGCAAGTAAGAATAAAGAGGCACTCTCTCTGGAGATGCCTTTGACATGTGTCCTGTATGGATGTTTCATAATCTCTCCTTCTCTGTTATGATCACATAATACCACTCTCAGATATTTTTATCAGTTATGTAACAAGATACAATGCAAAAGAATGGAACTCCTCCTCCTAGTGGCCCAGTATTTAACATAGTCTGATACCCATCTAGGGTAGGCTTTTTTTACTTCCTCAACCCTCAATTTTGATAGGGTTTTGGAACTTCTAGAATATTCTTGAAATTACATATGTGTCTAGCCCCATATGCATGAGTAATGGGGGCCAACATGGAATCCTCTCGTACCATGGTGGTCAACATGGTAGGTCAACTTGCAAAAGGCATACTTTTTTATATGAGCTCCAATTGACGCGATTTTTGCACCATTGGAAAGGTATTGATGCATAGAATAGTGTCATGGGGTCTGTTCTATATTGGGGAAGTTTTAACCCCAAAAAATGTCATTTCATACCTCAAAATGGCCCCAAAAGGTTTCGGACCCCAATTTTCCAAACTGTGACCTACCACTAAAATGGCCCTGAAATCTTATTCCTCCAATTTTTCCACTCTAAAAGGATCAAGATAGATGGAAAACAATATAATGATCCAATCTAGATAATACCACCCCATATAGGGAGGATTTTGGTCCCCAAAATCTTTACTAAATGAGGTGAGTAATTTTTTCCT
The DNA here is from genome assembly GCA_009831015.1 of Picea engelmannii. NCBI lineage: Eukaryota > Viridiplantae > Streptophyta > Pinopsida > Pinales > Pinaceae > Picea > Picea engelmannii. Next base: position 31,316 of record ML822190.1, on the reverse strand, counting down.
CTACCTTCTCCCTAGAGTACCACTTTTTCTTTTCCTAGAAGTTGTCCTTTCAACCCAATCTGCCAAAGGTCATGGTTCCCTTATATTGTAGTTCTACACTGCTTCTATAAAACTATGTCCTCTACTAACTCTTCTTGAGCATCTGGTGCTAAGTCCTCTATGGAAGATAGGACCTGCTCCTCCTCCTGATTCAACATGGAAGGCTCATAGAGTTTGATACTCTCCACATTCACTACTAAGTAAATGCGCATGTATGGGGGTAGACTAAGTCTGTAGGCAATTATTTCCCACATTTTCCTATACCTCAAAAGGACAATACCATAGAGGCTCAATCTTCTTACTAGGACCCTGAGGTCTTTCCTTATTCAGTTGTAACCATACTCTGTCTCCCACTCTAAATTTTTTCTATGTTCTGTGTTGGTCATGTCTAGCCTTGTACTTTTCCTATGACTTTTCAGTGTCTCTTGTATTTGCAAATGGATCTACCTAATATTCTCAACGCTTTTTTATGATTTTAGTGCATCTTCTATGAGGTCCTCCCTCACTCCTCCTTTTTTTCCATATACAACATCTAAGGGTGAAGGTGGCAAATACCCAAAGCAAGTTTCAAAAGGTGACTTACCAGTAGAAGTGTGGATTGTTCTGTTATAAGAGTGTTCTATATAGATTACATTTTCATCCCAAGTCTTCAAATGCTTATGATTGTAACCCTATACAAGAGGATTCCTTCCTCTTCCAATCTGTAGTCTTTATATTTCTATTGTACATTATCCTACTATAAGATTTCTTTAATTTCCACATAATGTTGGTCTGTTGTCACAACTTCTAAAATTCTACATTTCAAATATCAATTGTCCATACTAATGGTTGTAGCATGCATCTCATGCATCCTTTTTCTAAGTGCATAAACCACTTTATTCTCCTTCCCCTTAATGTGCTTTATATCAAAATCATACTCACTAAGGAATTCCAACAATCTAATTTGTTTGGAATTCAATGTTGGTTGTCCAAACAAATATTTTAGACCATTATGGTCTATCTTCGGCTCAAATTTTATGCCCATGAGATAATTCCTCCACATTTTCAACACGTGAACAATTTCTACCAATTCCAAGTCATGTGTGGAATAGTTCCTCCCATGCTCCTTCAAATTTCTTGACTCATAGCAAATTAAATGCCCATTTTGGGTAAGGATTCCTCCAAACCCTTATTTACATGCATTTGTGCACACAACAAAATCCTCATTTCGATCTGCAATCCTTAAAATCGATGCACCGGTTAACAATCCCTTCAAGTGATGAAAAATATATTCACACTTGGTAGTCCATTCAAATTTTATTCCTTTATTTTGCAAGGAAGTGATTGAGTGTGCAATCTTTGAGAAACTTGCAATGAATCTCTTGTAGTAACCAACTAGACCCATACATGATCTAATCTCTAAAATATTCTTTGGTGTTGGCCAACCTCTGATTTCTTCAATCTTTTTTGGATGCGCTACTATGCCATCCTTTGAAACAATGTGGCCCAAATAATGGATCTTATTTTGATTAAAAAAAAAAGTGCACTTACTCAACTTGGCATAGAATTGGTGTTCTTTCAACACTTGTAGCACCATCCTCAAATGTTTCTCATGCTCCTTCTCTATCTTGGAGTAGATATGAATATCATCCAAGAAGACAATGACAAATTCATCTAAGTAATCTTTGAACACTCCATTCATCAGACACATAAAAGTAGTTGGGAATTTGTCAACCCAAATGGCACCACCACAAACTCATAATGACCATACCTTGTCCTAAAGGTTGTTTTTAACTAGTATCTTCTTCTGATTCTCACTTGATGATAACATGATATCAAGTCAATCTTGGAAAATATATTTTCTCTGGCCTTCGGCTGATAAAAAAGATCATTGATCCTTGGAAAAGGGTACGTTTTTTCTTTATTGTAACCCTATTCAGTCATCTAAAGTCAATACATAACTTTAGAGTTCCATCCTTTTTCTTCACAAAAAGAACTGGGGCACCCCAAGACAAAACACTTGGGCATATGTACCCCTTCTTCAATAACTCTTGTAGCTACATCTACAACTCTTTCAGTTCTGGTGTTCTCATTCTATAGGGATTTTTCAACACTGGGGCAGCTCTAGGAATCAAGTCAACAGAGAAGTCAATGTCTCTCTTGGGTGGTAATCCTGGCATTTCCCAAAACACATCTTCATACTCCTTAAAAACTTAATAGTCTTCAATATTTGTCTTCTTACCCTTGGCTAACTCCTCCATATGTGCTACATATATTTTCCATTCTTTTCTAAAACTTATTTTCAGTTGCAATGCTGAAATCTCTCCAACATATATAGGATTTGGAATACCTTGAAACATCCTTGAATTCCCTTCCTCATCAAGACAGGTGAAAGCCTTATTGTAGCAGTCTAGGACAATATGATGTTTGTCCAACGAGTCCATACCAATCATGCAATCATATGACCCAAGTGGTATGATGTTCAAATATGCCTTAATGTTAAATCCACTCATGTTTATTGGGCAATCCTTGACCAACTCATTGGTTCTTCTCTTGGTTCCAGTGGCTAGCTGAACCAAACAAGAATTCCCATGCTTACATCTCTTCAATTTAAATCTATCAACCATATTAGGATCTATATATCAATGACTAGCTCCATAATCAATCAAAAAACTATGGGTTTATTATCAATCTTACCTTCCACCTCAATCATGTGGGATTGATAGTCAGCTTATCTATTGTCCAAGGATGCATAAACCCTTGGCATGTTCTTGTCAATTTCTTCCATTGTATCAACTTCTTAAATGTTATGTACCATTCTTGTCCTATATCCATTATGAGGACAATCTTTATGCATATCTTCCCCCTCACATCCACAACATTTTATAGGTTGTTGTATCATCCTTTTCCCCAAGGAATTTGTAATATTGGGCTCATTTTTTTCTTTATACACTTTCTTATATGACTATGAATTGTTCCCGAAGAAAGATGTCTTGAACCCTTTCCTCCTCTAATCCATCTTGCCTTTCTTTTTGTCATCTCGCGCTTTTTGAAAAGCTAGCCTTACCTTACTCCACTCATATAAATACTTATCTTTTCTCATGGATTCCTCCAAAGTCTTGGGCTCATCAAGCTTAATGTTATCCTTGTAGAAGGATAGTATCCCACTCAAGAACCTTTGAATTTTAACCTTCTCATCCCTGATGAAATACGCATACCTCAAAAGCTCTAAGAATTTGTTCTCTTACTCTTCCATGTTCATGCTTCCTAATTTAGGCTCAAAGTATTCTTGCATTTTCTTGTCATAATAGTGTTCTAACAAGTATTGTTGCTGAAAATATTTTTTAAAATGCTTCCAAGAGATTCTATTTTCATCAATATGCTTGACTTACTTCAACTAGAAAAACCACATGGAAGCTTTCCCTTGAAGATGATATATGGAAATATTTGGTTGCATATTTGATGAATAATTGTGTAGCTGAAAATATTTTCTCATGCCCAACAACAAGGCTTCAACTTATTCACCCTTCCTATGATTTCCATAAAAATTTTGTGTCTTGAGCCTCCTAAGCTATCCTTGAAAAATATATAACTCAGGCCTTCTCCTTTGATGTCTAACTAGGGACCTACTTGGGTTTCTCTCTGATTCTGATAATTCTAGTGCTCTCTTGGATAAATATCTAGGTGAATGATAATTCCTATTAACAATTCTTGAGATCCTTAGCCCTATGTAGTCATCACTCCTATCATAAGATATGTTCTTTTTTTGCATTGACCACATGTCTTATGTTGGAATCCTTATCGATTTGTCTTTGTAGGTTATTCAGAATTTGTAGTGGCTAAGAATTAATTTGGTTCTTCTCCTCTTGCGCTCTTTTTAACCTTTCATTATCTAATCTATAGATTTGCACTTCCCTCTGCAAGATCTTCATCGGCATTACAAGCTCCACTCTGCTTCTATGTCCATTGGACTTTGTTTCTGCATTTCCCAAAATGATATTTAATCCTCTAATTTCATCTCCATGGTTGTAATAACCGTGTACATCATCCATTTCTTTAGTCTTCATTTCTAAACCTAATATGTTATGTTTGTGCCTCTAATTATGCAAAAAATTGCATGTAGCAATTATTGTTAGAATTATGCATATTGTAGAATATTTCATTAATTAGGTTATAGGTCATTCTTCATTCAAATTTATGAAGAATATGGATGCACTAAACCAGATTTTGATTATTTAAACTCATTCTCCTCTGAATCAAATTTTAAATGATTATACTCATGCATCATTCTGAGTTCTGAGCAACAAGTTACAACTTTATGAATTTTTCCACTTCCACTCATTTGTGCCATCATGTGTGCAATCTAGTTGAGAGACCATTTTCTACCACATGTAGAAGAAAATCCATCAAGAACCATGAAAACTTTTATATCGGGTGCATATATTATTTTTTATTATGAATACACAACAACTTCCAATTCGAAATCTAATGCTCCAGTCAAATTCTATATAAATATGGAATTGATGACTTTACCCTTTTTACACTTTCTCTAGACTTAGAATTTTAGCCAAAACTGGTTATATCCCAAACAAAGAAAAACTAGGAAAAAGTTCATCAAAACAAAGTTGTCTGGCTTGTTGAGGAGGTAAAATGTTCAGTGATAAAATTTTCCATATTTTTTATTTGGGGTCCTTTTACTCCTCCGGAGATTTCAAAAACCCCCAAAATGTGTCCTAGAATAGTGGATTTTCCCTGTTTTGGCACCTCCACTCCAAACCCTTTCGAATTATACCAAAATCCCAATTGGGTATCTTCATGTCTTATTTTTGGGCTCACTGTAAAAATTTCATCAATAATAGGACCTCTATCAAATATAACCACCCAATTCTTTAAAAACCACTAATTTACATTTTTGGGGAAATTTAAGTAGAAATGATCACTTTCCCTCATTGACACATTTGCAGGATTTCTCAATGCAGGCATACCCTTTAAATTTTGTTGGATTCTGAGTTAATATGCTCCTGTTATGGCCAAAACAAGTTTTTGGCTCTAGACTTGTTTTTTTTCAATAAAACCCATCATCTTAGTGATTTTGAAATCTGATTGACGTGGCATGGCACATGGCTACTATTGTCCACAAGTCATCCCCTAACTTGACCATGTCATCATCCTCCTCCATTGATGAAATACCATTTTTTTTCATCGACGAACTGCAATTTTTTCCCATTAGTGAACTAAATATTAGGTTTGTCGACGAACCCAAAAATTCTACCTTCGACGACCTCGAATTTTTTCCTTCAGTGAACTCAAACTTTCCTCTTTGGTAAACTTTCAAATTTTTTTTCCAATAGACCAAAGAATTGGTTCTTTCGGTAGACTTCAAAATTTATTTCGGTAGACCAAAGAATTGGTTCTTTCGGTAGAATTCAAAATTTTCTTTCAGTAGACCAAAAAATTCAACTTTCAACGATTCAAAAACTTCTTCCTTCAATGCATTGAAAAAATTGGCTTTCAGTGAACTTCAAAAATTGCTCTTCAACAACCTTCAAAATTCACTTCAAAAAACTACAAAATGCACTTCAGTGAATTTCAAAGTCTTGGTTTTCAGTGAACTCGAGTTTTCAGTCTTTTAGTTTAGTGAACTCAAGTTTTTGTCTTCGATGGACTTATTCAACTCGATGTTGTTGAACTTTTCAACTTGTTTTCAACTATCGAAACACACTTCTCTTCGGTGGACTTCTTGAACTTGATGTGGCCGAACTTTTCAACTTGTTTTTGGCGTCCGAGACACACTTCTCTTCGACGAAATTCTTCAACTTGACGTTGCTGAATTTGTTCAACTTATTTTCAATGGCCAAAATTTACTTCTCTTCAGTGGCCAAAACCAAATTTTCTTCGATGGAAAATAAAATTGGGTTTTCAACAACTCCTTTAACTTAGAAAAAATTGACCAAGTCCAAGATGAATACGGGTCATTGATCTCAAAATCAAATGTAGTCTAGGCCACTAATGGGTATATGTAATTTCTAGAATATTTTTACACAGGGCCACCATGGAAACTCTGCTCTTAGCTTCACATGGTCGAATTCAACCCTTCCCTCATCAAATTGATGTTTGTATCCATCAATTCATCATCCTTGAACAAGATTAAACTCAAAATTTCACAGAGAAATTATGGATTTTGCTCCAAATTTACCATTTTCCCCAAATTCAATGCAGAATGAAACTCTGCTACAATGAATTTTCCAAATTAGTGGTGGTCCTTAGCCCCTACGAGTCCAATGTTGAAAGAAAATCTCTAATACCAATATGTAACGTATAACATCCCATGGCTAGTCCATGTTACTACTAAATTGACTAACATATCGATTCAAATGTGGAAAATACGTACAACATGACATATAGGATCATGATATTATCATCAATTATTAAAAATGTGAATGCAAATGCTTTAAACAAGCACATAAGAAATTAAAAACACACAAAAAAATATACAAAATAGAAAGTTAATGCAGCATTCAATCATATCATTAAAATTGTAAATGACACGGTAATAAAAACACTTATCTTTCAAAAATGTTTTACACAACTGACTGCATGCGTTGGATGTTCCACCCAAATGTAGGCTCTGTTACACCATTTCTCTCTGTAACAATCCACCCTCGAGCTAGGGATATGAGTCCATAAGGTCGAACAGGATCCTACGGGTGTCTATAATCCACTATAATAGCTCAAAACTAACTAAAACAAAGTGAAGTGACTCCTACAACAATTCCAACTTCCCATCTCTTCAGAGAAAATCCAAGGACGAACGAACCGATCATACTGACACTTGACCTTATGTTTGTGAGCCTCGTTGGCCAGGGCCGCATCATGACACTGCTCATTGAGCCGCTCAAGGTATAATAACCGTTCTTCAAGTGGAGAAGTGTCTGGCAATAACTGTACTGCCAACTTTAGGGATGGGATCTGACATTCGATAGGAAAGACTGCTTCCAGCCCGCAAACGAGTTGAAAAGGTGAGAAACCAGTTGCAGTCTTAACAGACATTTGGTAAGCCCATAATACCAAGTATAACATCAAATTCCAATTTGACTTGGCTGAGTTGATCGTTCGTTGTAGGATGGTCTTAAGAGATTTATTTACAGCTTCCACCTGACCATTTTCTTGGGGATAGTAGGGTGACGAATGTTCTTTCCTCAATCCAAGCTTTGATGTTAACTCGGTCATCATCTGGTTTTGAAAGTGACTACCATGGTCAGTGAAAATCTCTCTCGGGACGTCGAACCTTGCTATTATCTGGCTGAATGAAAAGAGAGTTGCAATCTCCCCATCATCTTTAAATGTTGGCATAGTTTCGACCCACTTCGTGAAGTAGTCTATGGCTACAATGATATAACGGTGCCCCCTAGCTGAAGGAGGGTTGCATGTAGTGTAATCAGTCCCCCACTTGGTAAAGGGACCAATTGTGATGATAGGAAACATGGGAGTGGGATGTCCCCTCATCTTCCAAGAAAATATCTGACACAGGTGGCACTTCTTGACCGATTCGATACAATCTTTAATTAGTGTCAGCCATAAGTAACCTGCTCGTAAAATATTTTGGGTTTTTGCCAACCCAGACAAATGACCACCACATTCTCCGGTATGGCAATTGTTAAGCACGATAATTGCTTCTTTGTGAGTGAGGCATCGACGAAGGATGCAGTCTACACCTCTCCAATACAACGTATCATCGAGTATAAGATAATTCTTAGCCTGATGGCGTATACGACAATGCTCATCATGAGAAGCAGAGGTGCGGCACTTCAAAGTATGGATATAGACAAGTATATCTTCGTACCAGGGATTCGAAGATGCGATCAAAAACATATCTCCTATGATAGGTGACTCTTTGGGCATAACATCACCTGACTCAACCGGAAATTCCAAAATAAGTTCTGCGAAGACCAGTGACTTTTTGGATTTCGCTGAAATGAAATCTAAGTTGAATTCCTAGAGGAAGACTATCCATCTACTGATCTTTCCGCCTATTACCCATCGTGTCAACACGTATTGAAACAGATTCACAAAAACAACGACGGTGGTCTTGCGAAATAGAACATAATGACAGAACCGTTGAACAACATGCACTGCTGCCAATGCAAGTTTTTCGATATGAGAATAATTGAGTTCTGGTCTGACTAGGCCTCAGCTCAGGTAATAGATCACACATTCTGAGAACAAATCATCTTCCTGAACTAAGCCCATGCCGATGGTTGACTCTGTTGCAGCCAGGTATAATAAGAAATCTTTGTTATAGTTAGGTGGTCGAAGAAAAGGGGTAGTTGTGAGGGCATGTTTCAATGCTTCGAAAGAGTGTTGAGCGGCATCGTCCCAATAAAAAGGAACATCTTTCATTAGTAAGCGCATAAATCCCTTTGTGATCTCGGCATAGTTGGCAATGAAACACCTTAAAAAATTTGCCTTGCCCTGTAGACTCTGAAGTTGAAGGATTGTGCGTGGCGGAGGCAATTAAATTATTGCCTCAACCTTGAGAGGATCGACCATGATCCCTGTTGTTGACACTATGAAACCTAACAAACGTCCTAATGTTACGCAAAAGCTGCACTTGTTTGAATTCAAGTGAATCCGGAAGTAGCGACATCGCTCAAAGATAAGTCGAAGGTGTGTGGGATGATCCGTTCTCTTGCGAGATCAAGATGCTAAATCATCTAAAGAGGCCTCGACTATATGCTTGAGATCATGGAAAGCAAAAGACATGGCCTGCTGAAAGGTCGCTCCAATATTTTTGAGACCAAAGGGCATCTTATGATACGCGAATGTACCCCATGGACAAATGAATGTCGTTTTGTGTTGGTCTTCGAGTTTGATTTGTATTTGATTATATCCCGAAAAATCGTCCATGAAAGAGAAGACCTCGCAACCTGCACATTCATCAATTATCTGGTCAATGAATGGTGTGGGAAAATTATCTTTTGGACAGGCCTTGTTCAAATCACGGAAGTCTGTACATACACGAATCGTGCCCTTTTTTTTATTGACCAGCACAGGATTTGACACCCATTGGGTCAAATGGATAGGATAGATAAAATCGGCTTTTAGCAGTTTCTCAACTTCAACCTTAATGGTTGCTGCTTTCCTGGGATTAACTGGACAAAGCTTCTACCGAACAGGCTTGGCATTTGGATAAGTTGTGATTTCATGTTCGACTATTTTTGGATCGATGTCTGGCATTTCCTTGTAAGACCAGGCAAAAATGTAGTGGAATTCTTTAAATAGATCTGTGTAGATTTGAATGTCTTCGGGGGAACAGTCAGCTCTGATGAAAACATTCTCCACGACGCCAGGGGTTCTGGAGATATTAATCAGTATGGTTTCAGCTATAGTTTCCATATTACCCTCGGCATAAACCTCATGTGTAGCTAAGGGATTAATAGGACAAGACCTATCTCCAGTCATAGTCAAGGTGAATTCTCCGGCTTCAATTCTTATTAACTCTGGGAGGAAGTATGATCTATGATGGAGATCGTCACGGGGTTTTTTCGAACTAGTCATTGCTTCAATTATTGCTTTATCAGAGGGAAAGACTAGGCCTAACAAATCAGTATCAACGAGATAGCCTTGAGCCCAAATAGGCTCTAGAATTGAATCTAACTCTTGTGCATGAGTTGGATCTATGTCGGCCGAAGCTTGTTGGACTAAAGAGTATGCTACTTCGGCTGCAGACAAGGGAATGGACATGCCAGGGTGCCTTGTCCCTTCCATCGTGGCCAATGGGGAAGGAAGTATCCACAGATCGTTGAAGTAAGTCATGCGAAACGACGAAACTTGGAAAATATCAACCTTATGGTGGTCGGATATGAACTTGACATCGTCTTGAGGGGGCGGGTAATCGAAGGTACCCATCAAAGATGGGCACAAACCAACCCTTATGTTGACTAAGCCTGGTTGGGGATTATCAATCATCAGGACCGGGGATACCCCCAATGAAGGGTCAAGTCTGGAGAAAGACAATTGATCAATGGTCACAATCCGGTCCTCGTGTGGAAACAACAAAACCCGGAAAATTGTAGCAACCACTGCTTGCATGGCGTAAGTCCAACTCCTTCCTAACAAGATATTGTAGTCGAGGGATGCGTCGACTACTTCTACATCAACGCACATGGTCTTCCCTCCTAACTGCGCGGGGAAAGAGGGAATGATACCATGTGATCGGAATGAACGAACATCGAAATTAGTGAGAAGAGTAGGTGACGGAGACAAAACGGGTTGGCCAATGGCCTTCCAACATGCCAACGACATAACACATGTTGAGGCACCCTCATCAACCACCGTGCGAAAAATGTTCCGAGTAAAAGTTTTCATGGGTGAGCCACTACTATCTGAAATGCTACGTGGTAAGGCAGACGAGGTTTTAAGTCGGTTGTATCCAGCATGATTGTACCTGGATTACAAGTCTCGGTAGATCCTAAAGAGTCTAACAAAGCTTTCCTCTGGGAAGGGCAGCCTTGGAGGACCTCCAAAGCGGACACCGCACAAGGGGTTTGGGACAAATCCTCCACTACAGAATAGTTCTGGGCGGCCCTTGCATTAGGGTTGTGAGAAGCTTTCTTGAATGCACCTTTTGGGATGCATGTCATTGTTTCACCCAAAGTCTTCTCGATCTAGAGAGGAAGAGATGGGATTTCGACTTCTTTGCCCTTCTCAAAAGTGCTTGGTTTACTATAGTCATGTGCTCTAGTCGATATAAAAGAATCACCCTTCATCATATACACATTCGCGGATGCAGGATTGTTTGAAGATGGAGAGGGTCCTTAACTTCCCCCTTCCGTGCTTGTAGAGGCTTGGGTTAGATTTTTCCATGTTGAAATGGATTGGTTAACACGGCAGGCTGTTGCTGTGTCACAAAATTTTGGGCCTCTGCAAGCCGAGGACACCGGTGGGTTAGGTGGTCTTCCGCGCACAGGTTGCACGGATACCTCACCTTCTGTTTCTCAGTGTTGCCCCCGCCAGCATTATTAGTGGGTTTCTTATCCCCCTTACCCTTCTTTTGTTTTTTTTTCTTTCCTTCAAGCTGCTGGGTGGCCTTTGAATTTGTCGATTGCACTGTGTGTACATCCGATGTTTGGGTATGGGGAGAAACCAAAACAGTATTTTGGTTGGCTGTTGTGTGTTGTATAGACAATTGCTGCAATTTCTTCGTCAATTGCTCAGCGGGCTTTGTTTGTGCTAAACCAACAATACCATCGACATGTGGTCCAACTCTCTGTCTGATTTTATCAAGTATTGAGCGTGGCGCATCTGGCAAGATCTCGTATAATAAACTGGACTGAGAATAGATTAGGTCCAGATGTTGAGCTCTCATGATGGCATCTTCTTCAGAAAACACTCCTGACGTTGCGACGTATTTGGATAACTGTGGGACTAAAGACTTAAGGAACCACTCGAGTAGGAATGCTAGTGGGACTGGCACCTTAATTAAACTCTTCTAGCGTCTCCATTCTCAGATGTGATCAGAGATATGGTCCGCTTTTGTTTGTGAGAAATTTTCCAGCAATTTTGTGCCAATGTCGTATATCACAGGTAATTGGAAATGGTTTAGGAAAGCCATTGCCAATTCGTCGAAGAAAGAGTATCTTGAGCGGTCGAGCTCAATGTACCATTTCGCGACACTCCCAATGAGAGTACGTTGAAACAATCACAATTGCATGGAGTCGTCTTTCAATGAGTTAGACGAGCACCAAAGATGGAAGGTGGTCACATGATCTCTCGGATCTTCGTTAGGCTTGGCTTCGAACTTTGGTATGTTCGAAGGAAACTTCGTCGGCATAGGGGGCCAACGCAAATCGTGACAGATAGGGTCATTCAACAACCTTGTCAATTCTGGCAAATGCAAGGTTGTTAGGACAGGTAGTTTGGGTTGTTGGTGATAACCATGGAAAAAGGGACCTGGAGTTTGACTGGCACCAAGTTGCCAGGAAAAGTTCAGTTGTTGGCCTAGGTTCTAGTAAAAACCATGGCCATGACCAGCATACGGGTTCTACGTGTGAGGAGACATCATCGTCTTATTCCCAAAATACGACGTAGATGGTTGGGAGTGCATTACATTCGGAGGACTTTGGGAAGGGTTTCCCCATACCGATCCCATGGGCATATGCATAGTACCTTGTCTGGGGTTCCATTGGTTGTGAAAAGAATTTCCCTAGATCAGCATTCCTAATGAGGGAATTGATCCCTACCAAGAATTCCAAGGTCCTAATGCGGAAGAAGCTCCTAGGTTTTCCCCCTATGCAAGAATAGTACATTACATAGGAATAGGTGGTCTGTAATCGGGTTTTCCCCCAGTCAGGAAAGCAGTTGATGAGAAAGCATTGTTACCAAACGCACCGAACAAAGAAAATGGTTTTGAACCTACTAGCATATTATGAGCGGGTGGTCCTTGACTCCCTGCTCCAAATAAACTATGGTGTGAGGGTGGCCCGGCGGATGGTTGGTGGGTGCCACCGAGCGAAGGGAGCGAAGGAGGTATATGACCTCCCCTGTAAGGAAAAGCGTTAAAAGGAGTTGAAGTGCCCTTCATGTGGCCTTGCAGAGGAGCATTAGAGCTCCCTGCCCCCAGACCTAAAGTCTGTGAAGTGGAGTAGGAAAGTACAGGACTTGTACCTGAGTTAGGCATCCTGCATGAGAACGGAGGGCCTATCACACTTGGTGTGAAAGGGGTTGTGGCCACCGCCATAGACGTGATTGGACCACTGTTCGAGGTAGAGGCGGTCAAGACCATGGTGGCTCAAAGCAGTGACGGTGGGTTAGGAGGTGGAAAATCCCATGTGGTGGCAACCATAGTGGGAATTGAAGAATTCCCAGAAGAAGTGACAACATTTGTTTCCATTGCTGCGTGCGACACCATCTGGCACTCATAAGGGTGAATCAGTATGATGATGGGTGCTGAAAGATCAATGGTTGGAGTTTCATATGGACCAAGAGCTTTGGCTCCAAAGTCTAAAATGGTCGTTTCCTCCGGATGTTGGTCGGGTACAATTTCTTGTGACCCAGTCGCTTCAAAAGATCCTTGTTGGTCTACCTTTCGCCTTAGTGGTGGCGGAGGTGGCTCCAGTGTAACCGGTGATAGGCCCAGAAGCCTTCGTGACCTACAGAGCTCGTGATCCTCCACTGTGTGAGAAGATCAAAGACACACTAGGGCTTTCTATTCGTTCAAAAAACAACACACACTAAAAAGGTCCCTCCAAGATAAAACAAGCAAACACTAAACTAGTTGAAAGAACAGTTACAACAACCAACACTAGAGAAACTTACCTGTGCAAGTGCAATCGAACACGGAAGCACCCTCTGGGTATACTCTGCAAAGCGTGGCCCAATTTCTATCATAGGTACCGCAATATACCCCCGCAATCACCTATGTATGTCTCTAAAAAGATAGGCAACTAGGTTGCCAGCGCACGAATAGTCACTGAGCAGGTACAGTCGAAAGTCGGGTAGACCACAATGAGCAGGGTATTGAGCCCGAAACCTGTCGAGGGTATTGAAGGCAAGTGGTATGGAATACAACTGAGGACCTCAAACGGATTCGAGACCCACAAATCTCCGTGGCAAATGCAATCGACAGAATCCCAAGACAAGCCCTCTATATGTGTTCTTCACTACGATTGGTCCAGCTTTGGAGGGGTTATCTCCGCTACCTTTTCACACGCGACCTTGTGTTTATCCCCTGTGTTAGAGGGGGGTCCCATATAACTTTCACGATACTGTACTTTGACACTCCCTAACTCAGACTCCAATGTTTGATTTAATGGCCTTGAAGAGTTTCCTCTCCAACCTAATTCAAGGCCCTAACCCTAAACTAGTTGGTTGACCCTACAAACATAAAAAGTCTAATGAATTTTAGATTTAGTGTTAATTTTTATGGCTTGTATTAAGTCAAAGGTTATGAAAGTGAAACTAATGATGTTTGAAAGACGAAAGAAAAATAAACAGAAAGCTGGAAACAAAATAACTTCACTTGACTCGAATCTTAAACAACTTTTCAAACTAAAAATTTTCTAAGATCTCTGAACAGAAAACGCAAAGCAGGATTTCACTCGACTACGAGCTACTTATGATCTAAGTAAACCGTCAAGAACTTATGAAAACAAAGACTTTTCCTTGGTTACTAATACAAAACAACACTATTTAACCAAACAAAGAAATAAAAGTTTTTTTTATTTTATTTGAATGCTCATAAAGCAAAAAGGAAAAATATCAACAAGTAAAAACCAAGAAAACTTCTGGCCTAAGCGCAGATCGCAAAGAATCACTTTAAAAATCACACACAAGCAAATTAAAACTAGACTCTCACACTTGTCTAAAAACCCTATAAAAAGAAAATTTTGAGGAAAACTTATTAATGAAAAAGAAAGCTATTGTTGTGATCAAACCTAAGTTACTGACTGCTATGACAGAGACCCAAAAACATGAGAGGTATAACTCTTTTCAAAGGAAAGGATGACTGCCTCACCTTCAACAAAAATTTTCTCCACAAGCACATTGATGACAGTTTAATAGCAAGCGTGTGCACGTGACCTATGTAAAGTCAGAGCGCGTGTACACGCGTGATGGCCTTATACAGGCCACGTGTATCTCTGAAACTCTGAGACAAATGAAAGCCCAAGCAGAGACTACTGGTATTGAGAACCAAGATCTCTTGAATACTCAGACACTTACTTTAACAGAAAAAGAAAACAATTCAAGGAAAACTTCATAGAACAAACCAATCTGAGGTGAAACCTAAGCTATAGACTGCAAACAAAAAAGACTAGAAAGAGTTCCAGAAAACCCCTAAGAAGGACTATTTCTGACAGGGGAGAGGATGATTGCCTCTCTAAAAGAAATTTTCTGGAATCATACACGCGACTGACACTTCCTTAGCTAGTGTGTACACGTGGGCTGTGAGAAGGTAGGGCACGGGTACACGCATCCAGACCTTATACAGGCCGCGTGTACCTCTGCAGGTCTCGGAAAAAAAAAAAAAAAAAAATGCAATCAAGCAAAGAAACATAGATAACTAGTATGGAAGACCAGAATCTCTATTAGCTCAGACTTTTGCAGAAACTTTAAAAACAAGGAATGAAACCAGTTTTTAAAAATACCCAAGAAAAATATTCCCAGAAACCCTTGAGATCCCCAGTATGGTCGCCAATTCTGTTGTGTGTGGGGAATCCCTCCTACGAACTAGCACTAAGGGTTTTATCATGCATGCAGAAATGACCTAAAGATTCTTACTTTTTACCATCATCACATGCCTAGACCCCCATTACTCATATGTAAATACAAGGCTCAAAAGATTAAGTTGACGTACCTTATTCTTCATGTTTGATGTCGATCCCTTTTCGCGCTCGGTCGTTCTTTGACTGCAACTCTCCTCCCAATGTTGACCTACATTCACTAAAGACAAACAAAGAACTCCACATGCATTTGATCTATGAACTAACGAGTTAGAGATTTAATCAATCATACAATCAATATTCCAATAATAACAATCTCATATGGCAGGACGGGAAAAGCAATTCTTTTATTAACTTCAAAATGATACCTTACAATGATAAAGTTGGATACTTCTCCTCGATCCTGGTCCTAGGATATTCTTCCACTGTCTTCCAACTGCTTTGTTCTATACTTCTCTTTGCACAAGGATGGCTAAAAGTTGGGACAAAGGGAATGCTCAATCGGGTATAGTTTATTTTCTATGATTATCCTCCTTTCAAATGGGACCCCTAACCCTTCTTTTATAGGCTAGAAGAAGCTAGGTATTTGGTCGAGTGACCAGCCATGCATGGCCCAAAGGTTTAGTTAACTTACCCAAAGCTGTGTGTTCCGTCAGCAACTTTCTTTTTTCCGTGCTTTTGTAGGTACACGTGGGTTGTCTTGGGTCAGATAGTGTGTACACACATGCAGTAATGCAGCAGGGTGCGTGGGCCTTTATAAAAGGGGTTTTTAAGAAGAGTTGTTCCGTAGTGTTTTGGCAAAGAAAGAGTCTGAGAGGGTCTGATGCTAGGTAAGCATGTCTGGTGCAAATTAGGGTTATAACAACAAGGTCGAACAGGATCCTACAGGTGTCTATAATCCACTATAATAGCTCAAAACTAACTAAAACAAAGTGAAGTGACTCCTACAACAATTCCAACTTCTCAACTCTCTTCCCCAGTAGTCTACACAACTTCACTGGAATTTCCTTCTCTGCATCGTAGTCCTCAAACGATCTTGATCCTCTATAGGGATCCAACACATACCAATCTGGAATCTCTTTAATGGGGGCTCTGAGAAATCTAGTTGCAATGGGAGTGCTCACATTAGCCTTACCAAATTCTCTTTGGGTAATTTTTCACCAAAATTCACTCATGGGCATAACATCCTCATTCTCAGCATAATTACTAGCTTCAACAAGTTGTCTTCAATATGCACTATGGATGCCTACTCTTTCCTAACACTCAGGCCTATTTTTCCTCCCTTCTTGCTAACTGTAAAAAATGTTCTTCTTCCTACTCAAATTTTCCTCTTCTCCCATGCTTGATTTACTCTTACTCTTCCCCCAAGGATGATTACACTCAACCCATGATATCATAAATGAGTGGGTTCTCTCTCACCCAACCTTTTACATGAATTCATTGATTGAGTGTCTAATAAGTCAAAGGGATAAATGGCTAAATGACAAACTGATTATTGGAGATGGCTTAAGACTCGAGGCATGTGGAAACTTCTCAAACCCCATTAAGCCCCTTATCTTGTGGAATCATATCTCCCCATTACTTGGTCCTTACCCATCTAAAGATGACAATGTATTTCATTTTATTTTTTCAATGTAAAATTTGTATGTATTACATTGCTTAGCTCCCAATCATTTGTAATATTCATAATATTTACAAATATACAATCCTACATTTGGGATCAAAACTAGGGTGTTACATGTACTAACATTACATTGTAGGGTTTAAAGGAAGAAGCATATTCTATTTATATTGTTCGATGTTTCCCTTTCAGTGACCCTCATTGAGGGATATATTGTGGCATGGTGAGATTTATTTTTTATGATACACCAACAACCCTCTACTTACATTGCACACCCATGACCTGCACATTTTCAACCATGCTTAGTGTGCTTAAGATTAATTTTATACTTGATCCAATAAGGTTATGTTAGAAACCAGGAGAACTGTAAGATTTAAACATTCTAGGTAAAAGTAGATGTGGGACACTACCAGGGAAAGTTCTAGCTATAACTTATATCACATTATGTGTACAAATTAAATATTTTTTCCAGCCTTCTTATCATCTTCTTTCTTACCCATACAGAAGACGATAAGAGAATAACATGGAAAAGGTAAAAGCAAATGCATGACACTACCAGGGCAAGTTCTAACTATAACATGTATCACATTATGCACACAAATCATATATTGTTTCCACCCTTCTTGTCATCTTTTATTTCCCTTATGAAAGATGATAAGTGGAACAAGATGGGAAAGGTAAAAGAAGATGTAGAACAATATCAAGGAAAGTTCTCACTATAACTTGTATCACATTATGTATACAAATCATATGTTATTTCCATGCCTTCCCATCATCTTCTTTTTACCCTTATTTTGGAAAAATGATGAGTGGGACAAGATGGGAAAGAGTAAATGAAAATAATATCCAATGAATTTGTTTTTCTAGTACAATGCCTCTGTACATTAATTCTCTCAAGAAATCCTTCACTTTGTCATATATCTTATTAACTCCTTCGATATCAATCCCATTTCAATTTTGAACTCAATGGATTCCAAGTAGAGATAATGAAATGTTTTGTAGATTATATTTCATTAAAACTTATATGATGAAGAAACACATTTCTTTTTAATTCACATAGCTCATAGAGGCAACAAATTTTGATCCATACATAGGGATGATGTGCTTACCACCCCACAAAAGTAAACATCCTAATTTCCTTCATTACCTTTTCCCATTAGTACATAACATTCATTAAACATAACATCAATAATAATAATAATAATAATCTAATTTTAAGGTCATGACCAAGCCAAACACCAAATTGGTATATGAGACCCCCTTGTTTGTGGGACAAGGGACCCCCTCTATGCAATTTGACTGTTAAAATTTACGGAGGTATACATACCCTACCCCCTCTAGATTTTAACTTATAACCTCTTAAAAAAAAACACATATTCTTAACCATTAACAATTTAATACCTTGTATATGGTGCATATAAATTTATTTTCACCTTTATAAACTATTTAAATACCCTATTATGAAAAGACACGTTGCCCTTTCTTAAAAGTCTTCTAGTAGAAAAAGTTGACACCATTTCAACCGTTAAAGAGATTAAACATGTAAGAGAGTTGGCACACAACGTAGGTTGTTAAGATGTTGGAACTTTAAACATTTTTTATTTATGCATATATGCCAAATCACTCAACTTAGAAACTATGTAATCCATCCTACCTTTTATTTTATATCTAGGTTTTACCTTCTAGTTGTTTTGCTAGAGGTTAGATCTGATATTCAAACCAAAGTTGGTTAACTAGTCTCATCCACTCTTTAGGATAATGCATTTAAAATTGAAATGATAGTTAACCATATCAACTAAATTCACAAAATGAATGACAATGACTTCCATGAATGTTGAGTTGCAACACTGGGAGTGTGAAAAAGACATCTCGATTAGAAAATGATGGATACTTCGTATAAATTTTGATTAAACATAAAAGGAATTATTGAAAACCTAAAAAGAAACATGAGTATGACTTCCTCGTACATATATATCTTATTAAAAGATCGATCAACACCTTTATTGTGGAACGACTTCTATTACACATGTTTTTTCATTTTTAAAGATAACTAATAAAATTTTATAAATAGTATTAATTTAAGTTGAAGAGAGTGAAATGCTACAAATTAAGTGGTTGTACATTTATTGGTTTATTAATAATTATTTATATTATATTAATAATTATTTATATTATATTCAAAATTAATGAATTATAGGTTCCTTTACATTTTTTATAAATGGATTAACTTTTATTAAATCACATTATATTAAGTATTTTCGTTTTAGAGATTTTCTAATTTTGAAGATTATATAAAAGTTATGGAAGAAGGATCATGGTTTTAAGAAAAGTTATTTTCTTCTTCAAATTATGCTTTCATGTTATTTCCTCAAATCTTAAGACTCAATTTTTTAGTCAAACCCATTTTGTTAATCTCGCAAATGAAAACTTGGATTCATTTTAGATAGAAAACTCTTCGAATTCTGATAATGGGGATTGGAATGTTTCTTCAAAATTGGGAAGATATCTTTTAAGGTCCAAGAAAGGAGCTCATGTAAAGGGAGAATCTTCTACAATTGGAGGTTTGGTTCAAGACCTTGTTCTAGAGGTTTGCTCAAGATTTGTAGAAAGAAAATCATTGCTTAGGCATGTACAGGATAAGGCCCTAAAAGTGATTAAACAAGGGAAACAAAAACCCTAGAGGGGTCCTTAGAGTAGATCAAATTCACAAAAGAGTTGCCATATGATTATTATTTCCATAAATATTCAAGGTATAGGAAGTCCCACTAAAATACTTTATCTTGTGTGTTTAGTGGAAATGCATACACCATATGTTATTTTGAAGAAATAAACTATGGGTGAAGGATGCAAAATTGTTTGGGAGTTAGCTTGTTTGTTAAAAAAATTGGGAATTTTTGTCTTTGGATTCAATTGGAAATTATAGAGGTGTTTTAACATGGCAGAGAAGCTCAACTATGTCTCTTCTAACATATGTTTCCATTGATTCAGTTATCTATACCAAGTTCATCTTCAAGGAATTAGGAAAAAATATCTAGGTTATAAATTGTTATGGTCGTTCTGAGGACAACCATGTTTTCTGGGATTCTTTCTTTGATCTCCAGCTTGTAAAAGAGGAGAATATTGTAATAGGAGGTGATTTAAATTTCACAACTTCATGAGCTAAGGTTTGGGGTTTGAATGGAGGGTTTGATAGGGATGTTGCATATTTCAAGCATAAATTAGAAGAATTCGGTTTTATCATTGGTGTAGTGGAGACATCTTTTTGGTTTATCATTGGTAGCCAAAAATCTTTGGAAGGTCATGACCAAAGAGGGGTTATGGATAATTATTCTTAAACATAAACACATTGCTCCAAGTTCATTTTTTTAAATTGAATAAGAAACCTCGAAAATCTGACTAGGTATGTTTCCAATAAATGGAAATATTTAGTATGATTGTTCTCAATTATTAGTGATTTATTAGCCTGAAAGGTTGGCTCTGGGGATAAGGTGGAATTGGGTGCTAATGCTACTTTAGGTTATGGTGACTGATACCTTCAATCAAATGATTCTATTAAATCTCTACATTAAATGGGTTTATTCCTGTTAAGTCAAGTTGCAGATGAAGGAACGACACATATTTTGCATCAAGGTTGTCAAACAATGGAGTGTTTGGGGTTAGTAGGTGATCAAGCAATTGATTATAATTCTTATATTAACTATATTAGAAAGGACCATATCAGACTGAAGGACATGAACAATATACTTTGGCATAGGATAAGAATAAAGTTTATGGTGTTTCTACTACTAAAATAGGATATAAAGTCATGTTTGGAACAATTAATATAGAGCCTTGCTAGTTGTGGAAACACATATGAAAGTTAAAGGCTCCAAAGAAATCAAGAATATTTCTTTGGTTGGAACCAATGAATTTGGTTATGACTTTGGATTTGATGCAATTGAGAAATAAACATGCCCCAAGTATATGTATGTTGGGCAACAATGATAGTGAAACTATTGTTCATATTTTTATCCATTGTTCATTTTAACGGGATTTATGAAAAGAAGTAAAAAATGTTATAGGCTTAGAAAATGTGTGGAATGGAAATACAATCAAAGAATGTTTGAGATCATGGTTTGAGAATTTTTTTTAAAAAGGTATAAAGTCATTCCTTGTCTGGTTCTATGGGTTGTTTGGTTGGTGACAAATTCTATCATTTTTGAAGACTTATTCATTGTTTTTTTGTTAGGTTTATATAGATATTTCATCTTTGGCCAAGAGATGTATATAAAAGGACTCAGATAACACCTAAAGACAAAATTTTGAGCTGCAAATTGACAAGTCTTATGTTAGGGTTTCTTTGATGGAGTAGATTAGCGAGGTCAGAATTATATAAGTGTTGGAGGAGTCCTTTGTTTCTTAGAGTATTGTTATATAAAATTTAAAGCACGACTCAGTGTAGGAACTAACAACTCAGTTGAATTGTTGGATTTAAAATTGTTGTTGAAGTGTGCACTTGATAGAAACATCAAAAGACTACAGGTATATGGGGATTCTACCCTGATAAAAAATTGGATAAACAGGACCTCGCAAATTCACAATGTTATGTTCAGACCCTTGGGAGATAGTTTAAAAGTGGTTAGTTCATAGTTTGATTTTCTCCCATACACATGGTTTCAAGGAGCTAAACACAATTGCATATTCTCTTTCTAAATAAGGGAAAAGGTTGGGTGAAGGGTAGATTCTATTTTTTCGAGACTCGAGATGGGGCTACAATTTTCATCACCCAGCCTCTTTGAAGTTGTTTTTCTCTATGATTCTTAGTACACCAGTCATTCATGTTTTTACCTTTGTTTCAAGGTATCAAATAGCTTTAATATTATGAACATAAGTAATTATGCAATATGATGAGGACCATTGTTGCTAGATATGATGTAATGCTCATTTAAATTTTGTGGTCCCTCTGGTAAAAAAATACTTGATGAACTTATTTACTTTTATGACTATGTATAGAGGAAAATTGGTAGATATTCATTTGAAAGTGCTTTATGCACTTGAACTATGCAATTTTTGTTTTTTCTATGAATAAAATTTATGGGTTTTTTTTCCGATGGAAAAATAAATAACATAAAATAAAATATTTTTTTTGGAATATTTGCGTGTAAAAATATGACTTTTTGTTTAATGTAGACATATTTTCCCATTGGTATGACAAAGGGTTACTATAATTGTAACAATTATTTATTGACATTTTGATTATCATGGAAGTTTTTGTTGTCCCATTTTGTATGATGAAGGGTCCCTTATTTGTATATAATAAAAATGGTTTCTTATTATATTGCAATGTCCAATGTTTTTTTTTTAAATAAAAAAGGAGTAGTACCTGCTATATTAGATTAGCACAAAACTTTGACAAAATATACAGTGGCATGGCCAAAGTCACCAAAAATGTTGTCGGTATCCGGAAACCAGCATAAGTGGGGAGCAAATAACAGTTATATGATAATACATAAAGGAAAGTAGCATCTGTCCTGCCCGGAGGAAACCAGGACAGATGCTTATGGTCCAGATGAACATAAAACAGTTACACAATAAAACTAAAAACTAGGAAATTATAAAAACCTAGGCACCCGGTGACCTGTCGCCTTCGCCAGTCTGCCAAGTGGTCCCCGCCGGAATGGTAAAAGCCTGCGCGCACAGGGGGCACTTCCGCTGAGATGGAGCACTGGAGAACGCGTCGAGGAGCAGGTCCATGCACTGGCCCATGAGGAGGGCCCTATGTTCCAGGTCCGACATGTGGCCTCGGAGCTCGAACACCAAAGCTAGGTGCTCAGCGCTGAGGAGAGAGCCATGCATTCCGCCACCCATGCCACTAGGGGGAGCAATCCTCAATTCCATTGCCTCACCAATGTCAACCGCGAGCTCCCTCTGCACCGCTTCAACCTCGGCATCCACAGTCTTCTTGGCACCAGCTGCTTGCAAGTCGCCCGACCAGGGAATTTCTTCGACAATGCAGTCGGGGAAGTCATTTTCCCTAGCCAAAACGCGTTTGGTACCCTCCCGACTGGTCGTCTCCAAGGCGCGGGGCTTCTCAACAATCGGCAGGTCCCCCATAAACAGGTCCTCCTCCACGACACAGGTGGGAAACACATCCTCGGTCTTGGCCTCCTTCTTGTCACCTGGCTTAATTGTCGTGTCTTCCCTGCTACAACCAGCTCCCGGTTCTGCAATAGTGTCGAGAAACGCCCGTCTCTCAGCTCGAGCCTTCTTCCGAAGAATGGAGGACGCCAAAGCCAAAGTGCATTCTAATTGCTCCTTCCGTCGTCGTTGCGCCTTATGGGCATCCCAAGCTGAACCCCGGCGAGGCCTGCCTTGCTTTCTAGCCATTATATCCAGGGGGTGAATGCAAGTGCCAAGCAGTTGCAGTGCTAAGCTATAAGTCCAGGACGAGAGCGGTTGCAGGTGCGAAGCGCGAGCAGACCGACTCTGTCGTGGCACACGCAAAGACAAACAACCCTGGAAATCCTTATCAGAGTGCAAAGAAAAGGTGGTGAACGTCCAAGCGAAGAGCGTAGCCAAAGCAGGAGCAGTCCCGCTCTGCCCGGGCTCATAAGAAAAAACATAACCAGACACCAGAGTCATCTGTCCTCCCATATCCTCTTTCATTCTGAGTGCGCAGGGGGTGTAAATGGTCACGCGAGGGAGGAGTCCCTCCGTCGTATGGCCTCTGCTATGGTCATCCACCATCGTAAATGTTGATGTGTGGGTGGCGGCCATCGGCATTTAAACCCAAGCTTAGTGCTAAGCCTGGTGTCACCACCACAGTGCCGCGTGTCACCCCATCCGGGGATATTGCAATGTCCAATGTTGTTAAATGCTACATTATCAATTAAATATGTGGATGATTTACATTATTACAATGAATAAAAGTGAAATTAATTAGTATATTTGTTTAAATGATATAATACATTAATGCAATGATTATATCCAAACACAATAATTGAAATATAAAAATCAATATTATTATAAAAAAATATTTGGTTTTCTAATGATTAATTGAAATTTACAACAACAACAAAAAACAAGAAGTTGCATTTACATACCCACAACATGAAAAAATTCAGCATTGGAACATATCAATACATTGTATTCATTTAAACCCAATGGTGTGTTTAATACCTATTTACGCACTTGTGCATTTAAATGGTTGCTACGCACTAGAGTGATGTACATGTACAAACACATTGGTGCTTATAAATATAATAAAAACATCGACGCTCTTAACTAAAATAATAATAGCGTTCCCCTCTACAATATCGTTATTATCGTTGTCATTGTTATCATTATCATCACCAAGACTTCATGGTGAGAAATGATATATATGCATTGGTGCTCAAAAAAATATAGTACGTGTTAGTGCATTCAAAACATATAATAAGAAGTGGTGCTTTAAAAATATATAATACACACCATTGTGTGTGAAATAGGGGTGCATTGGGGTGCCTTACTATTTGAAGCATGTCAAAAAAAACCTCCCTTAGGACCTTCAGCTATTTGGAATTTTAGTTATAGTGAACATTAGTTAAAACCTCCACTATCAATAGTGGAGGTTTTAACAACGATGTTCTTGATAAGTTTGCCTAATTTTTTAACGCTAAAATATATGCTAAGTGATGTTTTCCTTGTAGTGATGTCTCTTTAACACAATAAAGTTTAAAATAGTGAATTGAAGGCAAATTCTCTACTGTCATTTTGATCTTTGTTTTCCATACCACTTCTAGCATCTACGATGGCCTCATTGTCCTCCTCCCAATGTTTCTTCATCATCATTAGGTGGTTGTGCGTTTTCTATCAAGTTATTCTAATGCTTCTCTACAACATGAACTTTGTGAGGCTTCTCCATGAACTGTGACCTCCTACTCCAATCAATGTGTCTCTAATGATGAAATCTCTAACCATATTTAACAAATCTATAACTAGATCTTTAAATCCTTGGCCATTAGCACTCAATACATCCTAAGAAAACTTCCTCCTTGTAATTTTTCTCCAAAATACATTGGAGATAAAGGTGGAAACAACCTTTCTCACATTCACACACATTATGCCATTCTCACTCTCCTCGCAAATGGAATGGGTCATCATACGTACCTTCTCATCCCATATATGTTTGAAGGATTGGATCGTTTTCACATTCAACAATACGAACATGCATATTTTTATTAATCCTCCAATAATCTATATACGAAGCCAATATTGTGTCCTTGAAACTATAGGCTAAATATTTCCAATTTGTTGCAAATCGAAGAGAAAATAACAAATCATGATTTTTCAAAAACTATTTGGCCATGTTTTAAGAATAAATAACAGTAGTAGGGATATAGTTGAAGCATGAAAACATAATGGGGACCATATTTGTTAGAAATGCCTTTAAGAGTACGATGAGTAGGCATTCTTAATTGTTGGATATTTTTTATTATCAACCATGGATTAGGTCTTAGAAGCAGAGTTTGGAACAACTTATGGAAACTCATGTCAAACCTTCAATCATTCCTTTTTAAGTGGGTTGAGTATTGTGTACCAACATTGCATTGTAGGGTTGAAAGGAAGAAACATATTTTCTTTATATTGTTTGGTGTTTCCCTTTGAGTGACCCTCATTGAGGGATCTATTGTGGCATGGTGTGATTTATTGTTTTATGGCACACCAACAACCCTCTACTTGCATTGTGCACCCATGACCCACACATCTTCAACTACACTAAGTGTGCTTAAGATTAAGTTTACACTTGATCCAATAAGGTTATGTTAGCAACTAGGAGAACTGTAAGATTTAAACATTCTAGGTAAAAGCAAATGTAGAACACTATTAGGGAAAATTCTAGTTATAACTTGTATCACATTATGTGTACAAATCAGATATTGTTTCCACCCTTCTTGTCATATTTTTTCTTTCCCATAGGAAAGACGATAAGAGAACAAGATGAGAAAGGTAAAAGCAAATGCATGACACTACTAGAGCAAGTTCTAACTATAAATTGTATCACATTATGTGCACAAATCATATATTGTTTCCACCCTTCTTGTCATATTTTCTTACCCTTGTGAAAGATGATAAGTGGAACAAGATGGGAAAGGTAAAATCATATGTGAACAATACTAGGGCAAGTTATAGCTATAACTTGTATCACATTATGCGTACAAATCATATATCATTTCCATGCTTTCTCGTCATCTGCTTTCTTACCCTTATTTGGAAAAATGAGTGGGACAAGAAGGGAAAGAGTAAATGAAAATACTATCTAGTGAATATGTTTTTCTAATACAATGCCTCTGTACATTAATTTTCTCATGAAATCCTTCATTTTGTCATAAATCTTGTTCATTCCTTCGATATCGATCCCATTTCAATTTTGAACTCAATGGATTCCGAGTATTCGTAATGAAATGTTTAGTAGATTAGATTTCATTAAAAGACATGTCATGAAGAAACACATTTATCTCTAATTCACATCACTCATAGAGGCAACAAATTTTAGTCCATACATAGGGATGTTGTAGAATCCACCTAAACAACTTGTAGTGCATGATGATCATCCCTGTTGGGAAATTGTTGATGTGATGATCCTCTTGTGCAATGTGGACTATCTATATCATCTAAACTAGTGGTTTTTCATTCTTGATTGAGTTGTATTGGTAATGAAAAATGTCTCAAAACGTAACTTTGACCCTGAATTTCCTCCGAAACTTATAGTCATCAAGAGATTCTCCATATATATTAGCACTTGCATACTCTTACTACCTATTACATTTTGGTCACCCATCAAGATTTTTATTAAAACCTTCAAGAAACTCCATTAAAAACATGAAATGTCACAGAATTAGGATTGATTGGGTGATAAATGAATATCTCAACTCTTTTAAATTAGTGCTAAATATTTATATCTATCATTGAAATATAAATAAATAAAAAAACACATAATCTATTTAACAATTCTAAACACATAACCTATTTAACCATTCATAAACCATTCCAAAAAAAATAACACCCTAATTCCCTCCATTACTTTTTCCCAATATTACAATAACATTCTTTAAACATAATACAAACTACTAACCAAAAAATAATAATTTAGTAGCTTATATATGGTACATGGAAACTTCCTTTGACCTTTATGAACCATCTAACCTTTATGAACCCTCTTGTGACAACGACACAATGTTTTTCTTAAAGTTGTCTAATAGAAAATTTGACACCATTTCAATTGTTAAAGAGAATAGACATGTAAGAGAGTTGGCCCACAACGTAGGTTGTTAAGATGTTGGAAGTTGAGACCTTTTTTATTTATGCATATGCCAAATCACAACTTAGAAACTCTCGAATCCATTCTACTTTCTATTTTAGATCTAGGTTTCACCTTCTACTTCTTTTAGTAGAGGCTAGATTTGATATTCAAATTAAAGTTGGTTAACTTGTCCCAATCACTTTTTCACTTTCTTAGAGAATGCATCTTCCTTGAAATGCTAGTTTGTTTTTTATTTTAATTTTTGACAAAATTCTTATTGAATTTGAAAATTGTTTTTTATTTTAATTTTTGACAAAATTCTTATTGAATTTGAAAATAATTTTTATATATATTTTATTTTATATTGTAATGTTTTTTTAATAAAATTTAAATCATTTGAATGTATAATTTTTTTTCAATAATTTTAAACACACCAATTTAATATAATATTTCACAAAATTCATCAACAGACAAACTGACCTGAATGACACTGATTTACATGAATGTTGACTTGCAACACTAGCAGTATGAAAAAGACATCTCGATTAGAAAATGATGTTACTTCGTATAGATTTTGACTCATTGAAAACCTAAAAGGAATTCATTGAAAACATAAAAAGGAACCAATCAGATATGACTTCCTCGTACTTAGACATATCTTATTAAAAGATCAAGATCTTTATTGTGGAACGACTTTTAATACACATGTATGCTCATTTTCAAAGATAATTTTTTATTTTATTTTTATAAATATGTTAATTTTAGTAAAGTAAAAGAGAGTTAAATATTATATATTAAGTGGTTCTAGATTAGCAGGTTTATATGATGATGATGATGATTAACGTCCACTAAGATCAATTGGTCTATCAGACTTTAAGAGGATAAATGATTACTTGTGATTCTTTATGTATAGTTATAGAACTCGAGATTACCCCAAACTTTAAAGTTTTATCAAAATTCAAAATAATTTAAAATGGATTTCAAAATATATTAATAAACTTTAATTACAATAAAAAAAAAATTAACTACTTTTGATTTATGTATAGCAATAGAACTCTAGATCACCCCAAAAATTGAAATAGATTATACAATATTAATATTTAAAGTTTAAAGTTTTATCAAAATTCTAAATGGATTTCAAAATATATTAATAAAATTTAATTACAATAAAAATAAATATTAATAAACTTTAATTACAATAAAAAGAAATTGAACCACTTTTTCTTTATGTACAACCATAGAATTCTAGATTATCCAAAAAATTGAAATAGATTATACAATATTAATATTTAAACTTTAAATTTTATCAAAATTCAAAATAATTCAAAATGGATTTCAAAATATATTAATTATAGGACCTTTAAAAGGATCATGAGTGTCCTAAATTCCTATTTATGATTATCCTTCTGGTCTCTATCCCTAACAATAGTTTTTAGATTTCTAATTATTGTCCATTTTCCTTCTTTCCTCGCTTCTTTTACCTTTTCAACTTCCTTCCTTAATTCAGCTTGGTCTTCGGGAATGAGGTTCATTTATAAATATTCTTGACCCTTTTAAGCTCGGAGATTTACTAAGTATGTTATATTTATGGTCATTACAACTTACTTTGACATGGATCAACCTATCTTTATGATCAATTATTTTTACTAGCCTCTTTGCTTCTATGATATAAGTTGTATCAATTTGTGATTCATTTTTTAATTCTTCTTTTACTATTGCTAGTGTATCCTCCTCTTGTTGTTCTTTTATACCAAAAATTATGAGGTTCGAGGCTCTTTTGTTACGCTCATGGCCCAATTTGATTAGCTTATTCATTTCCTCTTTGATGGGTTTGATATCCAATTTGTTTTCCATATTACTGAGGGTCAAATTGTTGGTTAGTTTTTCTTCTAGCTCTTTAATCCTATCTCTCAAGTTGTAATTTTCTTCAACCCCTCCTTCTTGGGTTGATTGTTTATGTTTTTTCATTTCTTGAATTCTATCCTTCATTGTCTGCATTTCACTCTTGAACCCTAAGAAAAGGGGGCCTCCCCTTGTTAGGCTGAGCTTTTGGAATAGGTGGTGGAGTGCTCATATTGAAAAGAAGAAAACAAAAAATGTAACAATTAATATTATGGATTGACTTTGTCTCTCAAATCAACTTTTACTTATGAAACTTAAAATAAATAATAAATAAAATATATGTAAATCTCTTTATGTAAAATTAAAATTGAATCAAAGTAAAAAGTGACTCACCTCATTTCAATGTCCAATTGCTCAACCAGTTGAAGAAGCCAAAAATAATTTCCTAAAACCTCACAGAACTTTGGCCTAGATAAAAAAGGTAAAAATCAAAGAGAAGTCTTGAGAAACCTGGGTAAAAAAGGTAAAAATCAAAGCTATTCCAAAACCCCAAATATAAAATCTTAGAAATAAATTATCTCAAATAAATAAAATAAAATAAAATAAATAAATAAAAAATCTCGTTCAAAACCGCAAAGAAGTAGTATTCTCATTCAAAAACCGCAGAGAAATAATTTCAAAATAGCAAATAATTTCAAAATAGTAAAACCACCTAACCGTAGAGAAATAATTTCAAAACTAAGTATATTCAAAATTTAAAAAAAAATAATGAATCATAATTTTTTTTAAATGAATTAATTTTCATTAAATTACATTACATTATATAATGTAATTTTTTGTTTAAATTTTTTTTTTTCATTTTTTTAGAAAATTTTCTTTTAAAACCATAATTATTCATGTAAAATTATAACAATTTTAGAAAGAAATAAATTTTTTCTATGTAAATTTCTTAAACAAATAGGATTAATGAAGTTTTACTAGAATAGAGTATTATGAAGTAGAATGATTCTCAAAGGATTCAAGAATAGGACTTTCAAGCATAAAGTTTGAAAGCCATTTAAAGGACACCTTCCAAAAAGCCAAAGTATCTTAAGAGTAAATAAAAGAAAAGAAAAAATTAAATTAGAAGGTAATTTAAAAAAAAAAATTAAATTAATTTATGAATATTAACAAAAATATTTTTATCCATCTTCAACTAAGGGTATTAATAGGAAAATATATAATATATTTTCCTATTAATGCCCCCTCCTCCCATCCTCTCCAACTCCTTTTTAGATGTGTTATGTAAATATGGACTCACTCATATCAAAGAGGCCACCCACTTCTATGCAATTCATAATCTATGCAAACCCTTAAAGGATGAAGGGACATTAACACATATATAACAATTCAAACCTAGAAAAAGAACCAATCCATTGGATCAAATTAAAGAAAATAAAAAAGTAAGCAAATGGTGTTACCAATAATAATTCAATCCACCAACAATAATTCAATCCACCTTGTAGAAATAAATTAAAAAAAAAAAAAAAA
>ML822189.1:88442-110246 GCA_009831015.1 Picea engelmannii | reverse complement strand
ATCAACTTCTTCTAGCCATTTGGTTTGTGGTCATCACAAAACCACTAGATTCAGAGAGCACATTGAGCCCTTTACAACTATCCACTTCTAGATTTCAACTCTCTTCTTGGAATCACATACAACCCTTTAGATTAAGGGGGAAAATGTTGGAAATATAATATGTTATGGTTAGGATATTTTGTATTATTCACTTGGAATATCGAAATTCAAGTGAATAATACAAAATATCCTAACCCTAATGGATTAGATTTCCAACATTCCCCCCTAATCCAAATGGGTGTATGTGAGTGTTGGATAGGAAGGTTGAATAGAGAACATAGAGAAGAAACGACGCATAGAGAAAAGGCGCGGGACCAAGAAGATCAAGAAGGAAGAGAGAAGAAAGAGAAGAAGAGGGGAGACATGAAGGAACAAGATTCTGTAAAATCCAAGAAAACCAGTCGAGCATGAGATGTATCCATCTCAGAATGAGTTGTCACCAATCGAGCAGGAGTGGGAGCTAACTCATTACGAGCTGGAAAAAAACTTGAGGTAAAAGGGGAAGAAAGTAGAGATTCAGGGGCATTTTGAGAGAGAAGAGGAGAAGTTCAGAGGTCAAAGCGATAGCTGCGACAACATAAAGAAAAGAGTAATTGTTGTGATGGTAGGATATTATATGTAAAGAATCAATGAATGTAATCAATGGAAGCTATCGTGAACATCTATTGTAGCACAAAGCGCACCAGAATACCTTAACTATAATAAAGAAGCAAATCTTTGTGGACGTAGCCTAGGAGGGGGTGAACCACGGTAACCTTGTGTCAAGTTATGTTGTGAAATGGTTATTCATGTTTATAATAGGTTAATTCATGTATGTGCAATGTTGATCTCTACTTTTCCTATGATGAATGCTTATCTTTAATGATATTGTTGAAAGATTCATGCACAGTAACGTTAAATGTATGTTTAACTGGCAATTGATAAGAACCTATTCTGATACGCATAAAGAATCAAGTAATGAAGATAAATTAACTAGAATAAAGTGCACGAATATAAAAGAGCATGTCTTCCTTCATTCCCTCACCGTTGCAGAATCTTGGTTCTTGTAGTCCCCATAAAGATACCTCAGGTGAGACTTTGCCTACTCCCAGGTGTGTTGACAGGCGTAGGTGACACACCGTCAACTGGAAGATCAGATCTGGACTGGAGTTGTGTAATTAACCCAAGCCGTTTGGTATGATCTGACCCAACGGGTTTAATGGCTCTGTTAGCCAACTAATGTCCTAAAAACAATAAAAGAAATAAACTAATCTAAAGATATGATTCTAACAAACTATATACTAATTACAAGTGTTCAACTAGAAACGTGAATATATAAATGATTATAAACAATCTATATACAATTTGCAAGGTTTGCTTGAAATCTTACGAAATGAATGTTCATAATAGTGTTTCTAACTAAGATGAAGAAAGAACAAAAATCTTTTTGTTTTTTGAATGTTTAAAGATTTTAAACTAATAAATACTAAGCAAATACAATTGAAACAATGACACAAAATAGTCAAACCTAATTAATGAAATCCATTTACTTAGTAATTTCTTCATTTACTTTATTATTTAAATAATCCTCTTTGACTTTGTCACTTCACTTTATTATTTAAATAATCCTCTTTGACTTTGTCACTTCACTTTATTATTTAAATAATCCTCCCTGAGTTTGTCACTTCACTTTATTATTTAAATAATCCTCCTTGAATTCGTCTCTTCACTTTATTATTTAAATAATCCTCCTTGACTTTTTCACTTCACTTTATTATTTAAATAATCCTCCTTGCAAGCACTTTGACTTCTTTGACCTTTTGGAGCTTCAAGCCAACATATGAGGGTCCTCCAACTTCATAAGGCCATAACTCTCAAACCATAAGGAGTTATGTGATTTTTCACATACCACCAGAAATGGAATGACATGTACTATCCATATAGAATAGTATTACCTACAAATATATCAAAAATAATATCATTAGCCATCAAACAAACTTGGGTCCATTACCCAAACCCGAGTTCTCCAACTTCTCATGGCCATAACTCTCTAACCGTGAGGAGTTATGTGATGTTCCACATACCACCGAAAATGGAATGACATGTACTGTCCATCTAGAATAGTCTTACCTTAAAATATATTAAAATTCATACCATTATACATGAAACAAACTTGGATCCATTACCCAAACCTTTGTGCTACCGGAATTCGCTACCGGACTTTCTCCATGGGTTGACATCAATCACTAAGGGTTGAAATCAATATAAAATATCACTCTCCAATGGTTGACATAAATGAAAACCAACAATCTACACCAATTTTCCATCAACCTAAGCCAACTATCTGACAATATCCCCCTTTGGCATTGATGGCAACACCAACATTGATGGCAACGCTTAGTCATGATAAAATTCACGCTTATACTCATCATCAATGTTTCTATCTCTCCCCTTTTGACATCAATGGAAAAGGGTATCTCCATTTTGGGTTTCTCCCCCTGACTGAACTCTCCTTGGGGTTGATCCCCCTATCTACATGCCTTTGATTTTTCTTTGTGTTTATAAGCCTATGAATACTCTCTCTCCCTTCATATGAATAATATCTCCCCCTTTGACAAAGGGTATCAATCTGAAGTCATATCGCTCATTCTTCCCTTGTGACAATCACTCCCCTTGGAAACATGCCTCTATGCTCTCTCTCCAAGCATTTACCTTTGTGTCTGATAAATCTCTCCCCCTTTGTCATCAATGGAAAAGGTATCTTTCCATCCTGGGCTCCTCCCCCTAACAAAATTCTTCCTGAAACTAATCTTCCAACCTGAACTATCCTCTTTATGGTGCTTCCTCATGTAGATCTAAGACATATAGGATAAGCATTCAAAATAATTCATTTTGGAGTAGAAATTACTCTGAGTCTCTGGAGAAGATACTTAAAGGCTTCTCATGGAAGCGGTTTTGTAAAGATGCCTGCCACTTGTTATTTTGTGCCCACATATTCAACTCTGATGTTCTTGTTTGCAACATGTTCCCATAGAAAGTGATACTTTATTAGAATGTGCTTCATATTGGAGTGCATCACCGAGTTCTTTGAGATACTGATGGTGCTTGTATTATCACAATAGATTGTAATGGGCTCATCATACTCAACCTGTATATCTGTCAGAGTTTGTTTCACGGGTAGAACCTGTGTACAACATGTTGTTGCTGCAATATACTCTGTCTCGGCTATAGATAAGGATACTAATGATTGTTTCTTTATTATCCATGATACTAAACACTCACCGAAGTAGAACGTTATTCCACTGGTGCTTTGTCGGTCATCAATGCAACCTGCCAAATCTGCATCTGTGTAGGCAATAAGTGATAGATCGTTTCCTTTTGGATACCATAATCCAAACTTTTCTGTTCCTTTGAGATATCTGAAAATCCTTTTCACTGCTAATACATGTGATTCTTTTGGTGTTTCTTGAAATCATGCCAACTGTCCAACTGTCTAAATTACATCAAGTTTGGATGTTGTCACATATAGTAAGCTACCTGTTAGCACCTAAACATGTAAGAGGGATATTTTTCATAAAGGACGCCCCCCGTTGGCGAAAAGAGGGCAAGAAGTGGAGTAAAAACCCACTTATCCTAAGTTCGGGCACAAATGCACATTTGGATAAACGGCGAGCGAATCTGGGCGGCCAGAATCTGCATGCCCAAATCTGCGGTCAAGATCAGATTCTGAAGCCCCCTCACCATTCTACCTTTAAAGTAGAGGGGGGGGGGTCTGGAATTGGCCACGCATCTGTCAATGGCCTGGATTGGAGCACACAGATCTGTGGTAAAGGTTGGATTTTGGACCCCCCTTTCCATTCAACCTTTAATAAGGGGGGGGGGTCCGTAATTGGCAGTTTTCAGCGGACCCCACATTGTCACATCTCCAATCTCTTCCATCATCCACCTTCTGCCATATGTCTTCCACTCTGCGCCATCGTGACCTATCCCTTTCCCCTTTCCTCGCTTCCACCTGTCACCTCCTGCCAGGTGTTCTTCCCCCCCATCCTCCATTTCG
Organism: Picea engelmannii; assembly: GCA_009831015.1. NCBI lineage: Eukaryota > Viridiplantae > Streptophyta > Pinopsida > Pinales > Pinaceae > Picea > Picea engelmannii. Next base: position 106,171 of record ML822189.1, on the reverse strand, counting down.
TCCTTCCTCCTCCTTCAGACCCCCCGCTTTGTGGATTTCCCCGTCACTTTCCCATAGCACTTTGCCTTTTCATCCGGTGCCACAACCTCCCTCCCTTCGTCCACATGGCCACTCCTCATCTCATCATCCACTCACCTCCTGTCATGTGTCTCTCTTTCTCTCGCAGTCGCCTCCATATATATGGTCGTCTCTACTTCTTATCCACTTGTGCCCCGCATTTCGTGTCACTTCTATCCATCCACCACTTCCAATTATGCGCCCAGTATTTTCACCAGCCTCCATGCCTTATCCATTAGGCCGTTCAGCTGATCCAGGTGGCAGCACGAGAAGACCTCCACGTTCCAAGAGTGCAGAGTTGGCTGGGCCATTCTCAGTCCCAAGGAAGCAGTTATTGAGGTAGTTGGTGGTGGTTAGACATCATCTCCGCCATTAATGGAAAGTCCGACGAAGGATTAAAAGTGTTTCGGTTCGTTCGCAAGACTGCTAGGAGTTTGATTGCGTTTGTCATAAGTGCACGATCGATCAGAGACTGCATGCGCAGATTGTCAATAGACATGCAGATGCAATGTTTTTAATGCAGTGTCTCATTTTCGCTGTTGTTGTTTTTCTTTGATTATATGTAGGCAATTTCGCCATTTTGTAATCTATCGATGGTAGAGCGATGCTCCAGACTGTAAAGTTTTAGCAGATGTCCTAGTTTCTTGGTTATGTATCTATATGTGAGATTTCTTTTTTTATGACAGACAACTTTCTTACTCCGTCTGGTTTTCAACTCATACTAAGGGAGTTCATGATTGATTGATTCACATGAATCATTGCAACTATGTTATGATAAAGGATTTAATGTGGCATTGTTGTATTCTCCAGTTTTCTACATTTGAATGTAAGAAGCTCTTGTGTTCATATGTTTCTCCTATAGTCTGTTAGAAACCTGATGTTTATGACAGACCTTTGCATTTCTCTCATACAAGTCTTCCTCCTTCTCACCCTTACTACAACCTACTGTCTGAAGTTGGACTAAGACCTCACTTACCCGTGCATGCCCGGCCTAGTTTCAGGAGTTAGAACAATATTGTTTCGAGTTTGCTTCCATTCAATCACCCATTTAAAAACAAAACGTGACATAAATTGATCAGCATCGGGCTCTGCTCCTGCTGCAATCCAGAAGTGACTTCCGTTGCTAACATTTCTGGTGTCGTTGTCGGGGACGAAGTTGAAAATTTTCCCTGGGATTGAATGACATTGAGCCTCTGATTCTGAAGGTGCATCAAGCATCAGAGCCCTTAAAGATTGCTACTGTGCACCTGGTGACTCCATTGTGACGAATCCACTAAGGTGAACCTGTTGTTTTAAATTGTGGCTTCTAGAGGTAGACACACGCGATCCCATCCACAATTGCCTCTAGCTACGCCTGAAGCTGATCCGGAGGTGATTATCAGAAAAGGGAAGGCCTCTCAAGGAGAAAGTTCCATTGCTGAACCAGGTAATTTTCCACCTCCTTCTGTAGAAACTCCATTTTCTTCTTCTCAGCTTCCTAGCAAACCTGTTTCTGAGGTTTCCCGTTTCCTGAATTTCGGGAGTGTTCCTGCTGAGTTTTCTCCTCCTAGTCTAGGATTAGAAGGAGAAATCCTTGTCACTCCCCTTTCCCCCGAAGCTATACCTTGGCGCAGACCTTGGACCGCAGAATATTTCACCACCCCTCCTCTTGTTATTGTTGTTGCTACTGCACAGAGAGAAGCATCTGCCCATTCGGGTCCCTTAGCCTTCTCTTTGAATTCCCAATTGTTTCCCTTTTCACCAGGGAGCTAATTTTTGGTATCCCCTGTTCGAACCCCTTTTCCTCCAAGTTCTCCTTCACCTAATCTTCCCATGGCAGGAGTTAATCCCCCCATGACCAGAATGGAGGCCATAATAGTTGCTAGGTATGCTCCCCTTATGTTACCACAACCTCTCAACGCCCTTCCAACAGATGGTTACCTTAAGTAGCTACCCAAGTTCACAGGTGAAGGAGATATAGCCGCAGAAGAACACCTCGAAGCCTTTTACAGTTTCACAAATGATCATGTTATCATGCATGCAGACGTATGGATGAGGATTTTCGTCCATAGTCTCGAAGGCAAGGCCAGAAAATGGTTCAGGGCCCTGCCCCTTGGATCTATTGATGGGATTGAGGCTTTGGATAATGCCTTTTTGAGACAATGGGGGGACAAAAAAGACTTCATGTATTACATGATAGAGTTTGGGTCTTTGAAGAGAAAGGAAGGAGAGTCTGTCTTTGACTTCTCCAAGAGATTCAATAAAATGTATAATAAAATCCCTGGTGAGATAAATCCCTCAGAAGCCTCTGCTAAGATCACTTACGCTAGTGCTTTTGATCCCGATTTCTGCCTTCTGTTGAGGGAGAGAAGAGCCACTACTCTGGCTCACATACAGGATGCAACCATAGAAGTAGAATCTAACATATTGGTTGTTGACAGACTCAGAAATAAGGCTGATAGAGACATATCCAGAAAAAGACCTGAAGCCTCCCCATCCAATTCCTCTCCCCTTCCCCTTCAGTCAGACGAGGTAACTAAAATGCTAAAATCTCTTTTGGCTAGAATGGAAAGGTGGGAGTTATAAGGGAAGCCCATGTACAAAAATCCCCAGAATGCTGATAATAGAGGTTTCAGGAGACCTAATAGCAATGTGCCAGAGGCTTTCCCAAGGGAACAAAGGGGGAAAGATAGGGAAGATCAAAGGATTCAAACCCCTCTCCAAAACAACCTAGTTGCTCATGAGGAAGGAGAGGAGATAGATGAGCTCGAACCTGAAATTCACTGTATTGAAGAAACTTCCACTTTTCCCCATTTGACTCAGTCTGCATATGGAGAATCCCTTATGAAAATTCAAATCAATGAGTTAGGTAAAGGAGAAAAATCCGACAACACCCCTAATATATACCCTCTCAGATCAAAGAAGAAAGAAGGAAATTTTGACAGCCAAGATCAACCCCTCATAGCAGAAAGGCCTACTAAATCTACAACAATCACTACTAAAGAAAAGAAAACCCAGAATACTTTGCCAGTAGTCAAATAACCTGTCTCTGAGGTAAGGGAAGCTCCTAAGCCTATTTTCTCCTTTAATTTTGAGCATGAAATTCAAAAGATCAGAATTCCTGTACCCCTCTCAGAGCTAGTTAAAAATGAAGATTTCAAAAGGTCCCTCTCCAAACTACTACAATCTGAGTCCCCCCATCCTTCCTTTGACTCAATGAACCTTCAATATGAAAATCCATCAGTCATTCTAGGTCCCATGGTGGAAGATAGAGATGATTCATCCCCTCCCTTCTACACCTCCCTGAACATACATGATAAAGAGCTGCATAATTGCCTCATGGATTCAGGAGCTTCCCATAACCTTATGCCCAAAATAGTCATGGAAGAATTGGGACTAGAAGTGACAAAGGCTTATCATGATTTGTACTCTTTTGATTCAAGGAGGGTGAAATGTCTTGGGGTCATCAAAGACTTGGTGGTCTCTTTATTTCAACTACCAATGAAGAGTGTGGTCATGGACATTGTGGTAACTTATGTTCCCCCCAAGTTTGGCATGTTGTTGTCAAGGTCTTGGATTAAAAGACTTGGAGGAACATTACAGATGGATCTCACATATGCCACCATTCCAGTCTTTGGAGGGGAACACAGGAGGTTGTACAGAGAAGCCCAACTAGCCTATATTGTTAGTGATGAAGCAAACCCCACCAATCATCCCATCTTTGCACTTGACACTGATTTGGGGCCTAGTTTATTGCAGATCACTGAGACTCCTGATACCCCTTTACAGATCAGAAAGCAGCCCATTTTTAATCAGTAAATACCTCCTCCAACCACCTTTGTTTGGAAGATGTTCTTTGATGGAGCTTCTTCCAGTATAGGCGCTGGCGCTGGAGTGGTTTTCATGTCACCTTGTCAAGAAACCATATCCCTGTCATACAAGCTAGAATTTGAATCCACCAACAATGTGGCAGAGTATGAAGCTCTTGTTCTGGGTATAAGGGCTGCAAAAGAAATGGGAATAAGGGAGATAGCATTGTTCGGAGATGTTGAATTGATAATCCAACAAGTCAGGAATGTTTATCAGGCCAAGCATCCTTGGCTCAGAAGTTACAGAAATGAGGTATGGGACCTGATTGATAATTTCTTCTCGGCTTTCAACATTTCTTTTATCCCAAGAGAGGAGAATACTTTGGATGATTCCTTAGTTGTCTCAGCTAGTCTGTTCAGGATCCCTCTGCTACCGAAGATCAAATATGGGGTCAAGATAAGATATAGGCCATCCATCCCAGACAATGTAAAGCATTGGAAGGTATTCGAAGACAATCTTGAAATCGAAAAATTTCTTCAGTCCGTCGATGAGTTTTCTGCATTGCACATTGATCAAGACCCTGATCCCGAAGGTGACCCTCACTCTGAGGTATTCTTAAATAAAAAATTTAATCACCATATTGTTCAATTTCCCAGGAATTACATTTCAAGGGGACTAGTCCCTTTAGAAAGATTGTTCGATGGGAATGATGTGGCAGTAAAAGGTAATATTTCAGGAGGAAATGCTGATACAGCTGAGTGCAACATTGGCACACAAGAGGAGCCCAAGTTCATCAAGTTGTCAAGCAGCCTAACCCAAGAACAGAGGGCTGAATATATTGAATTATTAAGAGAATTTGTTGATGTGTTTGCATGGACCTATGAAGACCTCAAGACATATGACACATCTGTCATTGAACACAAGATCCCACTGAAGGAAGAGGCTAAACCATTTAGGCAGAAGATAAAACAGATAAACCCCATGTTGTTGCCTATCATGGAGAGGGAAGTGAAGAAGTTGTCGGATGCCCAAATCATTGTCCCGTTGAGATATTTTGAATGGGTGGCCAATTTGGTCCCGGTGAGGAAGAAAAGTGGAGAAATCAGGCTCTGTGTTGATTTCAAAAACCTGAACAAGAGCTCAAAGAAAGACAATTATCCCTTGCCCAACATGGAACACGTATTGCAGAGGGTAACTGGTGCATCTAGGATATCCATGATTGATGGTTTTTCTAGTTATAACCATATATCAGTCATGCCTGAGGACAGAGAAAAAACAACCTTCACCACTCCTTGGGGCACATTCATGTATGCCAAAATGCCTTTTGGATTAATGAATGCAGGAGAAAAATTTCAGTGAGCCATGGACATAGCCTTCATTGGAGAGAAAGATCAGTTTGTGGTGATCTATCTAGATGACATCACAGTATTCTCCAGGTCTGACAAAGAACACTGCTGTCACCTGAGGAAAGTTTTCTTGAAGTGTCGGAGGTTTGGCCTTTCCTTAAACCCCAAGAAATATTTGTTTGCTATGAAGGAGGGGAAGCTGTTAGGCCATATAGTATCAACAGAAGGAGTAAGGATTGATCCTAGCAGGGTAGAGGCAATTCAGACCCTGTCGCTTCCCAAATCTAGAAAGGAAGTTCAGGCTTTTTTAGGGAAGATTAACTTTCTGAGGAGGTTTGTCTCAAATTTTGCTGAGGTGGTGAAACACACCACAACCATGCTCAGGAAAGGAAATGAAGTAAAATGGACTATTGAACCCAGGGAATCTTTTATCCAAATAAAGAAGGAATTGACTGAGGCACCTATGCTAATCAGTCTCGATTATTTCAAGGATTTCCTGATTTTTTCTTTTGCTTCTTTTGATACAGTCGCAGCGGTCTTATTGTAGAAAAATGAGGAAGGGCAAGAGAAACCCATTTCGTTCTTTAGCAAGGCATTGATAGATGCAGAAATCCGGTACGAGATCATGGAGAAGCAGGCATGTGCCTTGGTGAAAGCTCTCAAAGATTTCAGAGTCTATGTCTTTCACTCAAGAGTGATTTCATACGTTCCTTCAACCTCTGTGAAGGACATCCTTATACAACCTGACATAGATGGGAGAAGAGGTAGATGGATTTCCAAGATCCTAGAGTTTGATCTGGAGATTAAGCCCACCAAGTTGATAAAGGGGCAGGGTTTGGCCAAGCTGTTGGCTGAATCCAATTGCAAGGCCTTGGGGGTTAGCTTCATCAATGCTTGTGCAGAAAATCAACAAGCTGTGTCGTCCAACAAGATCTCTCAGGGTGACTTATCACTAGCAAAATGCACCTGGTACAGAGATATTTTGTATTTTCTGCAAGAGTCGAAGCCTCCTGATGGAATGGAAAAGAGTAAGGCAAGAGATTTAAAGATCAAGGCGGTCAGATATTGCCTCATTGACCAAGCCTTATACTGGAAAGACCCTCTAGGGGTGTTTTTGAGGTGCCTGAATCCAAAAGAAGCCCAAAAAGTTATGTTTGATTTCCATAGCAGCCTTTGTGGGGGGCATCATTTCTAGAAGACCACAACCCACAAAATCCTCAGGGCTAGGTATTATTGGCCCACTTTATTCGTTGATGTCTTTAGAGAAATTAGAGCTTGCATCAAATGCCAAAATTTCTCAGGAAAGTAGCAGCTCAAATCTCTACCACTAAAGCCTGTAGTGACTTTGACACCCTTTCAGTAGTGGGGATTGGACTTCATTGGATAAATTCATCCTCCCTCAAGTGGCCAACACAGATGGATCCTGACTGCGAAAAACTATTTTACCAAGTGGATAGAAGTTGTCCCCACCAGGAATGCTTCACACAAGATAATTATCAACTTCCTGGAGGATATCATAACCAGATTTGGTTGTCCGAGCAGAATTGTCACCGACAATGTTGCTTCTTTCAAGTCTGAGCCTCTGGTTAAGTTCTGTAAGTAGTTTGAGATTTCACTCATTCACTCCACCCCCTATTATCCTCAAGGAAATGGACTGGCAGAATCTTCAAATAAAAGCCTGATCAAACTCATTAAGAGACTATTGGAAGACAATAAGAGGGCCTGAGCTTCAAAGCTCAAATTCGCTCTATGGGCTGATTGGGTGATGACAAAGAGGTCCCTATGCACCTCACCTTTCCAACTTGTTTATGGGACAGAGGTTGTTTTTCCCACTCAACTCGCTTTACCTGTGGCGAAATTCTTTCAAGACCTTGAAGGAGAGCCTGACCATATGGTCAGAAGGATTCATCAAATGGTGGAGGTGCAGGAGATCAGGGAGCAGGTAATGAATAGGGCCTACAGTCATTAGCAAAATATCAAGCAAGCCTTTGATAGGAAGGTCAGGAAGAAGAAGTTTGAGTTGGGTGATCTGGTGCTCAAGTGGGATGCACCCAGGCAGGATAGAGGCAAACACAATAAGTTTGATGCCCTCTGGATTGGGCCCTTCAAAATCTCCGAAGTATTCTCGAACAACACTTACAAGTTGCAGGATTTGGAGGGTGAAGAAGTTTTTAATGGCCCAGTAAATGGGCATTTCTTGAAAATGTTTTTTTTTTTTAGCCTAAGATGGCTCCTCTGTTTTTGTAAATATTTTTTTATGTTTTCGGCTTAATAAATGACTCCATAGCCCAACAACAAGGCACTGGAACTACAAAAGAGTTCTTATATCATCACAGGGACGACTCTATCCCCCATGGAGCCTAATGTTAGAACCTAAACATGTAAGAGGGGTATTTTTCCTAAAGGACGCCCCCCATTGGAACAAAGAGGGCAAGAAGTGGAGTAAAAACCCACTTATCCTAAGTTGGGGTGTAAAAGCACATTTGGATAAACGACGAGCAAATATGGGCGGATAGAATCTACGTTCCCAAATCTGCGGTCAGGATCGAATTCTGGAGCCCCCTCGCCATTCTACATTTAAGGTAGGGGGGGGGGTCTGGAATTGGCCATGCATCTCTCAACGGCCTAGATTGGAGTGCTCAGATTTGTGGTCAAGGTTGGATTTCGGACCCCCCTTGCCATTCTACCTTTAATAGGGGGGGGGTCCAGAATTGGAAATTTTCAGTGGACCCCACATTGTCACATCTCCAATCTCTTCCACCATCCACCTTCCGCCATATGTCTTCCACTCAGTGCCATCCTGACCTATCCCTTTCCCCTTTCCTCGCTTCCACCTGTCACCTCCTGCCAGGTGTTCTTCCCCCCCATCCTCCATTTCGTCCTTCCTCCTCCTCTAGGCCCACCGCTTTGCGGCTTTCCCCGTCACTTTCCCATAGCACTTCGCCTCATCATCCGGTGCCACAGCCCCCCTCCCTTCATCCACATGGCCACTCCTCATCTCATCATCCACTCACCTCCTGCCATGTGTCTCTCTTTCTCTCCCACTCACCTTCATCTGTATGATCATCACTACTCCTTATCCACTTGTGCCCTGCGTTCCGCGTCACTTTCGCCCATCCACCACTTCCAATTATCTGCCCAGTCTTTACACCGGCCTCCATGCCTTATCCATTAGGGCATTCAACCGATCCAGGTGGCAGCGTGAGAAGACATCCACGTTCCAAGAGTGCAGAGTTGGCCGAGCCATTCTCAGTCCCAAGGAAGCAGTTATTGAGGTAGTTGGTGGTGGTTAGACATCGTCTCCACCATAAATGGAAAGTCCGGTGAAGGATTAAAAGCGTGTCGGTTTGTTTGCAGGGCTGTCAGGAGTCTGATTGCGTCTGTCATAAGTGGACGATCGATCAGAGACTACATGCGCAGATTGTCAGTAGACATGTAGACACAATGTTTTTAATACATCATCTCATTTTCACTGTTGTTGTTTTGCTTTGAGTATATGTAGGCAATTTTTCCATTTTGTAATCTATCCATGGTAGAGCGATGCTCCGGACTATAAAGTTTTAGCAGACGTCCTAGTTTCCTGGTTATGTATCTGTATATGAGATTTATTGTTTTATGATAGACAACTTTCTTACTCTGTTTGGTTTTCATATCATACTGAGGGAGTTCATGATTGACTGATTCACATGAATCATTGCAACTATGTTATGATAAAGGATTTATTGTTGCATTGTTGTATTCTCCAATTTTCTGCATTTGAATGTAAGAAGCTCTTGTGTTCAGATGTTTCTCCTACAGTCTATTAGAAACCTAATGTTTATGACAGACCTTTTCATTTCTCTCATACAAGTCTTCCTCCTTCTCACCCTTACTACAACCTATTGTCTGAAGTTGGACTAAGACCTCACTTACCCGTGCATGCCCGACCTAGTTTCAGGAGTTAGAACAATATTGTTTCAAGTTTGCTTCCATTCGATCACCCCTTTAAAAACAAAACGTGACATAAACTAATGGGCGTCGAGCTCTGCTCCTGCTACAATCTAGGAGTGACTTCCGTCACTAACACTACCAATCATTGACCTGTATTTCCTCTGGTCTGTAGACTTTGAATCGCAATATTTTCTCAACTTGCAATTGTTTTGCATATGAGTGGTAACTAGTTTGCAATCTTCCATTCCGAACCTCTTTAGCATTTCTCTGATATACTTAGTTTGAGAAATAAAAATTCTTTGGTTGCTTTGACATATCTGAAGACCCAAAAAGAAGGATAGTTCTCCAAGTAATGACATTTCAAATTCATTTTGCATATTCTTTGCAAATTTCTGGCTTAATCTATCATTAGTACTTCCAAAACAATATCATCAACATAAATTTCAATTAATAAAATACTACCTTGAATTACCTTGATGTAGAGCTTGTTGTCTGTGCTTCCTTTCCATAGCTCATAGGGAGTTTTGTCATTGTTGTTTATGAGCAGTACTCTGCTTTGAATGTGAACTATTGTATGCATTGCATGTGTCCAAAAAATATCTGTCAATTTGGAATCCATTAGCATTGTTCGAGCCATTTCCTGTGTAATTATCATCCATTATGATAATGTTCCTTTGTCTCTGAACCAATATATGAATCCATGATCTCTTCCACTGTCATATATCTATCCAAACCTGTTAAGTGTTCTTATGAATCCATCTCTGTCCATATTGTCCAAGACTCTACTTGCGCAACTGTCCATAATGCTGACCCATTTACCGCTATACTATCATGAAGTCTTGATTAATCTATCAAACTGTACTTTTGCTAACTGACTTCTCTGAATCTGTTTTCTCAAAATTTGCAAGCTGCTCGAAGGATGGTTCTTTGGTCTATCATAGTTATCGCATAGACTCCCCCTGTCTAATATTCATATTACCTGGGGGTCTCTAAGCTAGATGGCTCAGAACAATTCATGCTTTGATGTGTATTCATCATCATCTTCATTGGTATATTCATAATCATATTCATTGGTAGATTCATTATCTCTCTGAGCTATGACTTCTTTATTTCTGTTTGTGGATTCATCTTTCACTACAATGCCTGAAAGCACAATCTCTTGAACTTGTTCCTTATTTACATGTCCTTCCTTTTGATGCAGCCCTCCTACTCTCCCGTAGGGCTGCGTGACCTCCCGGTCTTGGATCTCCGATTATAGAGTCGAATGACTCTCTGAAACCTTAATGGTTTCCTTTTGTGACTAAGCACAGGCCCTTTCGGCTTCTTGTTGCAGGTTTTGATGGCACCCACAACCCTCCCTTTCACTCCCCTACGAAATCTCAGACTGTCGGGTGTTAGCTCCTTTTTTTATGATAAGCCCCATCTTGATGTGACCTCGGAGATGACCATGCGATTGTAGGCACAGCTACAAGAGATTTGAATTCAAACCACTTTTGGGCCCATGATCCTCCTCAAGACTCCACATGTCCTCCTGACGAAACCACGGTTTGTATTGCGGTCTGCCCTCGATATTTTAAACTCCGCGCAAGTCTTGTTCCCGCAATGCTACGGGATCATTGATCTCGTGATCTTGATGATAACGTCTGTATCGACGATTCAGATCTTTGCATTTTTAATCTATAGACTAGATCTTCCCCTCCTTCAATTAATGACTACGATCTCCTTCGTAAATCTGGACTTCGGGGTTTTGAAATCTCAATCCCAACTTTCTTCCGTACTCAAATCTTCCGAAACTCACGATCTACTGACACCTGTCCTGCTAGATCAATGGTTCTTCTCCCACTTTGGATGTTTGACCTTTCAACTCAGATCAACGGTCATGTGACCCTCTTCTCAATCGACAGTCGAGATCTCATTCAGGTCTCCGGACTTTTGAGATCTCAAATCTCAAACTTCTTTTTCGCAATAGCTTTTACCTGGAGTCTGTGATCCATTGATTCATTTCCTCTTGATCTAATGATCGAGGATTTCTTCGGGTCTTTACTCGAAGCTCACAGATTTGTGCCACGTCTCCTCTTAATCCAATGGATATGAACCACTTCGAGACCTTACCCAGAGTTCATGTATTTACGCCACGTCTCCCTTAGATCTCATGGCCCAGATTTTACTTTGGGTCTTCGCACTTCGAAAATCTCAGATCTCAAAATGAAAACTCACTTCAACTTTCTTGGAGCTCATGATCTGTTGACAAGTGTCCACTTATAGATCGACAGCTCTCGACCCTTCGGCTCTTCGGGCTTCAGGTGTTTCAACACTTCGAAATTTACCTTCCTCTAGATATTCCGACCTGTCGACACGTGTCCTCCTGGATCCAATGGTCCATATTTTCTTTGGTCCTTCGTCTCTCCACGCTTCAGTAATATCAAAGTTCAAACTTGCCTCCTCCCAGACTCACGGTATCTGACGGCTCAGATTTTATTAGGTGATCCAATGCTTGGAGTTTTCCCTGAACAATCTGACGGTTCATCTATGTTCCTGCTGATTGGGCGTCTGAGATTCTATTTCGGGTCTCCGGCTCTTAGGGATCTAGAAATCTTAGTTCTCAACTCTTTTGAGTTTTCTCTCTCCTCTGTGTGCGAAGCACTAAGACTTGTGCACTTCACTCTGATCAAACAACTGTTGATCTTTTGCACAGTGATCCAATGGCCACTTTCACTCCTCCTCCTCATCTTTTGAGTTCTTCTGACTTGGAAGATTTATCTGTCTTCAAAGGTTTTGAACCTTTACTCCTCCTTACGAGTCTGAATATCGGCTCTCTTTGACACTTTATGGAAAGTGCTATCCCTTATGAGATTTGTCCTTAAAAGGATTTTGATCCCCCATGCACACCTTGTGTTCTTAGGATTTCAATAACTTAGATCGAAGGATTTCTTGAAAAGAAATTCTTCTTGCCCACCTGGCATTACTCTTTTCTTGTTCTTCAATGCTCAGCCACTTCTTGATGTTGTGCACACCTTGCACCTGGCCTAAGCTTCCTTTGTTCTCTATGAACTTCTCTAAGTCACTCCAAGACTCAGTCAATGCACTCTTTGTGTTCGAGATGTACACCTTGCATACAAGTGTTAGAAGAGAAACAATTGAAACTCATCCAGATTCATCACAACTTCATACTAACACTTCTCGAACAATCACATGTGAACGAAAATGGAATAAATCACACACACAAAATATAACATTCATTCATCCATACATCAAATGAACACGGTGCAAGGATTTGGGACAATTTTGTGTGTTCTATTCCTTCATGAAAACAAATTACATAATGTTTCTTCTAGTCTACCCTATTCTACTGATCTCTCGGATCTCTATATCATTCTTTCTACTCTGTCTGTTCTATTACAATGCAAGAATGAAAAACTATATAAGGACTGGATCCACTAGCTCTCTCGTCATGTCTGCAATATATCCTATAAAACTCTTAGTGGTTACCTACTCTGTCCTATTTCAATAACTAACAGTTATTGCCAGATAAGAGTCAACACTCAATATTTGCAATCCCTTACAGTCCTTCATGACTTTACAAACAAGTTACATTTTTAAAATGTTGTCTACAAAATATCTCAACAGCCCAATTTAATTCTGAGTTAATTTCTGATTTGAAACTCTGACATTGTTGAGATGTCGTTCCTTTGCCTCCACGCTTGTGTTTTGACTTTGAAGGCGATACTCTTGCATCATACTCCTCTAGTTAAAATTTTCATGGACTCCTGTCCATGAGCTCCTGCACTGTCTTTCGATGCTTCAAGATATCAGGTTCTGTAATCCAACTTGCATCTTCCATTGGATGATCTTTCCACTTCACTAAGTATTTAGGATATATCTTTCTCCTAGTCTTCTTTCCATCTCTCTGTTCAATGATTTTCTCCATTTGAGGTTTTTCTACTGTGGGTAATTGTTCTTCCCACTGAAATTATCTCTGATCATCTGATTCTCCCACCTCATCTCTCCCGTAAGGATACAGGTCTGCAACATTGAATATTAGCGATATCCCAACATTGTCTGGCAACTCAATTTCATAAGCATTGGTTGCAAATTTTCTGAGAATCATGCATGGTCCTATCTTCTTCATCTTCAACTCGTTATGTGATCCCCTTGGAAACCTTTATTTTCTCAAATGAGATAAAACTTCATCTCCAACCTCGAATTGAACTTCTCTCTGCTTTTGATCAACTCCACTCTTGTATTTCTGGTTGTTGTTCTGTAGTTGTTCTCTGAATTTGTCATGGATTTTCTACATCTCTGCTTCAAAATCCTCTGCTCCAGCACTTCTGAACTCATCTTGATTTAGATATATCAACTCTGTAATCCCTCTTGGTTGTATACCATACACAATTTTGAATGGACTTTTCCCTGTGCTCATGTTCATTGAATTGTTGAATGCAAATTCTGTTTGTGCCATAATCTGATCCCATTGACGATCATTCTCAGTGACTAAAATTATTAAAAAGTTTCCCAGACTCCTGTTTACTACTTCAGTCTATCCATCTTTCTGAGGGTGATATGTTGAACTAAAGGACAAGTTTGTCCCTAGCCTCTTCCATAGAGTCCTCCAAAAGTGTCCTACAAATTTGGTGTCCCTGTCTGAGACTATGCTCCTCGTCAATCCATATAGTCTCACCACTTCTCTGGAAAAAAAATTAGTTATGTGTGTAGCATCGTTTGTCTTCTAGCATGGTATGAAATGTGCCATTTTTTAAAATCTATCCACCACAACAAATATGGAATCGTTCCCTTTTTGAGTTCTAGGCAATCCCAAAACAAAATCCATACCGATTGCATCCCACGGCCTTTATGGAATTGGTAATGGCTAATACAAACCAGTTTTATGTTGTCTTCCTTTTTCATATTGACAAATTCTGCATTTTTTCACAAACTTTTTCACCTCTGCTCTCATGCTCGGCCAATAATACGAATTACTCAGTTGTCCAAATGTCTTATCGTAACCAAAATGTCTAGCTAAACCTCTGTTGTGTTTCTCTTTTAGTGAGTTATCTCTCATTGAACATTTCGGTATGCATAATTGGCTTCCCTTGAACGATAATCCATCCTGGATCAGATATTCAGTCCACGGGCTTTTGTCTCCCAATAAAGGATTCTTGCATGCCTCATAAGCTTCCTTAAAATCTATGTCTTCTTTATACATCTCTTTGAGGTGTTGAAACCCTAAGGTCTCCACTTGGAATTCCTGTACAATCAAACTCCTCTTGCTCAAAGCATGTGCAACTTTGTTAGCAGTTCCAACAATATGTTTAATGACTAAAGTAAAATTCTGCATAAATTCTACCCATTTAGCATGTTTCTGATTCAACTTTTCTTGCCTAGTAATAAACTGCAAAGCTTGGTTATCACTATACAAGACAAATTCTTTGGGAATTAGATAGTGTCTCCACTTCTTCAAAGCTTGAATCATTGCATTAAATTCTTTGTCATATGTGGAATAATTCTTCTTGGCATCATTCAGTTTCTCACTAAAATAAGCAACTAGCCTATTATCCTGACTCAAGACTGCTCCAATAGCTAATCCACTTGCATCGCATCTCACTTGAAATGTTTTTCCAAAATCTGGCAAGACCAAAATTGGTTGTTCTGTGATCTTCTCCTTCAACACTTTGAAACCTTTTTTAGCTTCCTCTGTCCAACTGAAGGACTTGTGTTTCTTCTTCACAGTGTCCAGCATGGGTGCACATATACCACTAAAATTTCTGATAAAATTTCTATAAAAGCTTGCTAACCCATGAAAACTTCTTACCTCAAATATGTTGCTTGGCGATGGCCATTATTTGATTGCTCTTACCTTTTCCGGATCCATCTTCAATTCATTTGAAGATATCACGAAACCAAAATATATGAGCTCCTTCTTCATAAAATAACTTTTCTTCATATTTATCAGCAACTTCTCTTGCTGCAACTTTTCCATCAATGATGTCAAATGTCTTAAGTGTTCTCCCTTTTTCTTACTAAAGATTAGTATATCATCTAGATATACTATGAAAATTTTCCCTATGAAGTCTTTCAACACTTCATTCATCAATATCATAAATGTGCTTGGTGCATTTGTCAACCCAAATGGCATGACGAACCATTCAAAGAATCCTTCATGTGTATTGAATGTTGTTTTCCATTCATCTCCCTCTCTCATTCTTATTTGATGATATCCACTCTTCAAGTCTATTTTGGAAAAATAACTTTCTCCACTCAAACAATCCATCCAATCATCCATCCTCGGTAAACAAAATCTGTACCTAATGGTTATCTTGTTGATGGCTCAAGAATCTGTACACATTCTCCATCCTCCATCCTTCTTTGGACTTAACGCAGTCGGTACTGTGCATGGGATTAGACTTTCCCTAACTAAACCTTTATCCAACAACTCTCGAACTTGATTTTTGACTTCCTCATTCTCTCTAGGTGTCAACCTATAAGCTGCTTTGTTTGGTAAACTAGCTCCTGAAATAAGGTCAATATGATGGATTATACTATTGATGGGTGTAAATGAGTGAGGTAACTCATCCACTACTATGTCAACTAAGTTTTCTAACAGTTCCTAGATTTCTATAGGCAAATCTTCCACAAAAGTATTTGTAAGGATAACTCTAGGCTTCCTCACTACAACAAACTGCATTTCTTTTTCCTTCTTGACTTCTTTCAAGAGTTCCTTCCCACTCATGAGAAGTATTCTTGAACTAGATTCTCTCTTTTTCTCTTTATCTTCTATGGGTAACAACATATGTGTCCTACCATTCATTTCTAGGGTATAAGTATTTTTTCTCCCATCATGAATAATTTTTCTGTCAAATTTCCATGGTCTCCCCAATAAAATATGATAGACATCCATAGGAATTACATCACATAATATTTCATCTTTGTAACCCCCTATTTTAAATTCAACTTGGCATTGTTGACTTACCATTACTTGATGTCCTTTCCACAACCACGATACCTTGTACGATTTTGGATGTGAAGTTGTATGCAACTCCAGCTTCTCCACCATCTCCATGGATACTAAATTGGCAGTGCTCTCACTGTCTATGATCACCTTGCAAACTCTGTCTTTCATCTTGCAAGTAGTTCTTAACAGACTTGTTCGTTGAACTGGTTCCTCCATCTCCTTCTCCATTTTAAGAAGAATCTTCCTCATCATGAGGTTATTTCCTCCTTCTGCTGCTTCTGCTTCCACATGCTTATGTGCTTTAGTAATGTGTGCTTCACCTCCTCCTTCGTTCTTTCTCTTGGTACATTCAAAGACTTGTGCCCTTGCTTTCCATAGGTATAGCATCTAACTACGCTTCCTCTAGTTCTTCTTCTTCCTCTAGAAAATGAACTTATTCCACCATGTTTTCCTTCCTTAGAACTTCCACCTTTCTCATGGTGACTATGTTCTTTGTTAGCTTCATGCTTTGGATTCTAGAACTTCTCTCTGGTAGTTCCCTTACCTCTGCTTGAGTTTCCTCCTCTACTTTGTTGGCTTTGTTTCCTAGCCAATTTATTTTCAACTTTCAAGGATGCTTGATAAGAATCCTCGACTATACTAACTGACATCATGTTGATCTCCTCTTGTATTTCATATCTCAACCCATTGTTATATCTGGTTGTCTTTTCATCCTCATTTTCTTTCTGTCTAGCCTTGATGTTCAGTCTGTAAAATCATTCAGTGTACTCCTTCACTGATAAGCTTTTCTGTCTCAAGTTTTGCAATCTCCTGAACATATTTATTTGATAGTCCTTTGGGATAAATTTTCCCTTCATCTTGGCTACCATCCTATCCCAGTTTTTAATTTTCTGCTTACCATTGCTCCTACATTTGTATTTCATTTCATCCCACCATAGCGCTACATGACCTTTCAGTCTTATCACTACATGCTTCACCATCTTATCTTCTTCAATATCTTTGTAATCAAAGTATTTTTCCATATCACGCACCCAATCTAACAATTCTTCAACTTCTAAATTTCCTTCATAAATTGGTACCTCTATCCTTGCTCTGGCTCCTATTTTTGAAAAAAAAATTATTAAGCGATCTTGTGCAGCATCCTCTACTACATTTTCTTCGACTTCTTCTTCTTCACTCTCAGATTCACTAGTGTCTCCAGTGTCCGGTGCTCTCCTCTATGTTGTTTCCATGGAGTATAGTCTCATTCAGAGTCGCCTCATTTCTTATTCCATTTCTGCATTCGCTCTACGCCTTTTGGGTGGCATGATTAAACTGTGTCACCTACAAATATAAATCAAATTCTTGATGCCACAAATGATATCAATTTACCTCCTTTCTCCTTTGCTTGATGTCTGCAAACAAACTTAATATTAGCTCTGATACCACCTGATGCAGCCCCCCCACTCTCCCATTTTTAAGAACTTGAATAGATCTACAAATATAATCACCAAAACTATTGAATACACAATAGATCCACAAAGCAAGATAGAAGAAACCACACTTTATTATTACCAAACCCTTGAGGTAGGGAAACACCATACAATGGATCCTATTATGGAAGGGATCCTCTCATGTTCACTTGCCTCTTCGAGGGGGCATCCTCCTATTGAGCTACC